>CM076577.1:183382125-183621867 GCA_034641835.2 Pinus albicaulis
AAATGAGTGTCCATATGGCTGTTTATGAGACACGGGTGACTAAGTAAAAAAAGGAGGCCTCCAAAGCCCAAGAAAGGTTGGAAGAACTCATGGGCGATTTTGATAAAAGTGAAGGAGAAGATCAACCTAGGCGAAAGAGGCCTAGAACCATGGGGCTTAAAAAGGCCCTTGAGAAGCAAAAAGAAGAGGAAAATGCCCGTCTCCAATCTACCCCTCTCACTGCATTTTTTGAACAGGATATAGAGAACAATAAAGAGGCATGGCTTGAGAGAGTCAATGACCACTTGGAAAGTAAATTGGAGAAGGAAAACAGGGATTTATACCTTCAAAGGAGAATGACGAGGCATTACAAAAAGTTAAATCAGTTTGCCCGGCGCAAGTTAAAGGCTGCTCAAGAAAAGCTCAAGGAGGCTAAAGGGAAGCGCCCGACGCGGAAAGTGAGGAAATACATATCAGGACTTCATATTTTGGTCTCTGCTTCACAACATGTTGCAGAGAACCCTTGAGGGTCATGCTCACCAATTTTGGGTGTTTTTCGACATATTTTGGTTTTTTGGCATTTTTGGGTTTTTGGTCAAAACTCATAAGCTTCGCCATTTCAGTTTGGGAGATCAACAAAGGAGGAGAATGGTATCATTGGATGCCATAATTTCAGGAGCACACACTCAGCGATTTTCAGCACATTTGAAGATCATTTTCTCCCCCGAAATGGCGAAAAATGCCTGCTTTTTCTACACTGCCCGGTCTATCAGCAAACCTTATTTTTTGGTTTTTTACACACAATCATGTTTTTGGAGGACTTCAGATTGAGAAAATTCTAGTTTCTCCAGAAAGTAGATACTTAGATATTTCCAACGAGCTATCATGAGCCTCGCTTCGACATCGGGAAGGCTGCCAAAAGTTGTCGGCAAGTCATGGGACCTTTTGCTGATGTAATTTTTGAGTATTTTGTAAAAATTGAACCTTTAAAAACTGTTTTTTCCTCATGTGCGTTTAGCTATTTTTGCACATGAGAAGTTATGAAAAGTCAATTTATTTTCCTCCTTTAGCTTTTTTTAGATATTTTATGAGATATTTTGTGCCTTGGGCTTTGCAAAGCGTCAAGGACAAGTTTAGATATTTTGAATAGGCCAATGAGAGTGAAAATTGAACTAAGAGATTTTCCTCACTTGAGCCTATATATTCCAAAGGCTTTCATTGTAAACAAGGATGAACTTGATGATAGAAGAAATATATGGTCATATAATCTTTTGAAGAAATACTTGTCTCATGCTCTTGAATAGTCTCTTGGATGTTCTTGGATGATGAAAGAGGATTGTTGTTGGATTCCATGACTTGGTAGAATGGTATAGTGTCTCTTTCTTTGTTTTGTTTTCTAGTTTTCATTCATGAATCCATGTTTCTTGCTTGCTATAGATCAGTAGAGAAAAAATTTGAGACATGCCCTTGGAGGCACCTCAAATTTCATGTTTCTTCATAGCTTCCATGTTTTCTTCATCCTTAGTCACATTAAAGAATTATTGATTGCTCTTTAATAACTTAAGGATATTGTTGCTTATTTCATTCATGGTTTTATGCACGCTAAGTATGATTTACGGTACGCCCTGCTTACTCATGGCTAGCCATAGCTCCATCCATGAAATCTCTCTTTGACTGATTATATTTTCATTTGTTGAACCATGGAGGTCTTGTTCTGATCTTTCCCTTTGCCTAAGACTATGCAATCTTGTTTTCAAAGTGCCCAATAACTTGAATTATTGTGTTTAGGCATTCCGGCATAGTGATTTAATTTTTTTTTCTATCTTAAGTGTATTTCCCCAAATTCTGATAGCCATTTCCCAAAGTTAGAGAGTTATATATCTCTATGCATGGCTTGAATGTTTATTTCTATGTATTGATTAGCTTATAGTTACATTTCTCATGATTAATGGTTTGCCCTACCATGTTTATGTCAGCTATTAAACTAGTTATGCTTGAAATCCTTTGTTGTTCCCAAAATTGATGTCCATTTTATTCCATTTTTCCCAAAGATCCTTTCTACCTCGAATCAAATCGGCCCTTCAACAGCCTTGTATCACCATCTGATAGCTTTATTGACCTTTTCGACCCCATAGCCCAGTTGATCTGACATCTTTTTACCTATCTTATATCTTTGATCAGTTTCATCCCTCACAACCTAAAAAACCAAAACCAAAAACCTACTTCATAACTAGCCTAAAGAACACAATAAGCAAACACACAGATATCCCTTACACATAGAGAGAGAGCCCTCTCTGAGTCCAGGAAGGCTAGGTCCTTGGGCTCCAATTATTGGTTTGATGTTACATTGTCATTTAGCTTGCCAATCAGCCAAATCACGGGACCCTAACAGTTTCATTGTTGTTGTCTTTGTGCATATGAAATCAATGTCCATATAAAAAGAACCCATCTACCAGATTACATGGGTCACCAGCCTCTGTAACCGCCAGTCCTCTAGGAGTTCTCTTCAGATACATGGTTCATCAGTTAATTAATCCACCTGCAAATATCCTCTCTCATTTTGATGTTCTTTTCTCTCCTAGGGCAGAAAAATTCAATGGCTTCCCTTTTCTGTCAAATTAGCATATGTTTGCTGAGATCCAACTAAAAATATATATATAAGACCCTTGCCAGAACATCATCGTCATTGTCATTGACGATGATGCCCAACTATTTTCTGCACAACACTTAGATCTCAACAACGCCCTCATGGTCGAGAGTGGAGCCACGATTTTTCTTTTACTATGTTATTCCAAAAAAGAAAAAAATGACCTGTTTCCACTCTTTGTCATCATTGATCCTTCAACATTTATTATGGCGATGAGATTTGTTGCGACAGCGAGACAGAGACTTGTATTTCTTCCTGCTATCATAGGGCAACCTCGAGCTGGACTTGAAGTGTTTGTGTCTCAAATTTCTCTCTGCGGATTTCGACTTGGACCGCATGTGCTACGAGCTCTTAACTCATCCTCTGCCACCATAGCTCCTGCTCTATAAGCAAAGGATCTGACCATGAAATTTACATTCAACCAAGCAGGAATTTATCTTAGTCGAGACCTTCTAAAACGTTCAATTATGGAGCTTTCAACTGCAGAAAATTTCCCTCGACTTCAGCTACCACTTCAGCATCGATGTCGACATTGCCTATGCCATAAATGGGAATAATATCCATATCCTCGACCACGCTTTCATTTTTTGATCCAGATCCTTCTCTACACACCAAATGGATATCTTCACCTCAACATCACGCCGTCCTCAACGCCGAGCTCTCCGCTGGGAAGCTCAATGTGAAGATTTTTAATCTCCTTGAAGTTTTTCAACACCTCGCCGGGGGAATGATGTGAAACCTCGGCAAGAACTACCTTCTTCATCCCGATCCTGTTGCTACACTCCCACGCAATTGATTCTAATCCTAAGAAATCAAGGAGTCCACGCCAACTAGACAAGGTTCTCCTCTGTATAACCAGAACCTGCACCAAAAAATTTTGTTAGTCATGTCGTCGCTGAAAAAGGGCATGATTTCCATCTCCTTGGCATCGATGACATTCACCCAACTCAGAGAAACGTTGCTATTAATTATAGATCCACAGATCCACAACAGATCTACGCAGGTCCAACATCTTCACAAGCTGATCTACACAATCAATTTCCTCCTGCCCATTTGGTCTCCAACGATTTCCCCAGTGCTGTCAATGCCAACATTGCTTCCCATAAAAGGCCACTGCGATCTCTATGTCTTGCATGACCAATAATTCCCTTCGCAGTTTTGAATTAACCAGACAGCCACAACATAACCGCTATCATATTCAACAGCTAGGCATGTCACCACCATTCTTGGCCAGTGATTTCTAGCACACTGTCCTTCACATTTAACGCGTGCTTCATCGATTTTATATGGGCATATCATTGAAACCCATTTTGTGATCTCAAATCTGTGTAGCCCAAGCCTTCCTCACGGCTATCCCAGGATCGATTCACTCACCAAGGATTATGCCACCGAATTTTTGTTGATCTCATCAAGCCCTATAAACCCTTGGAAAAAAAAACGTCTATCTAAAGCCAAAACCTGAACCAAGGCTCCGATACCAGTTTTTAAGAATTTACCATAGGAATAATAAAAAATTTACTAAGAGAAATAAACATAAAGAACCCAACAACAAATCAAATAAACATAAACACATGTTTATCTGGGAAAACCCCAAATTCGGGGAAAAACCCAACCAATGAAATTTCATTAAACATTGGCCAAAACCCTGGTCAATCCGGCCAAGTGAGCCTTCACCGCTCACCTCCAGGCCTACCTTACAATGAAGTATTCTCAGCCTCTTATAGGCTCCATTGCATGCAATACCATGGGTGCACAAAACTATGTGCCCCAAAACCATTATTATTTACCCTAGTCAACTTTGACTCTATCCCGAGTCAAGTTTACCTAACAGACTTGAAGATTGTAACTGGTTTCAACACCAAATACACAAGATGGTCTATGTCAATGGTGATGTGTTTCTCACTGTAATTGTTATTTTCTTTATGTTTTCATTCTGTCCACTTTTCTCTGATAAAGAACATCAAATATAGATTAGGATTTACTTCTGAAGTACCCTAAATATCACTGATAAATATTTATCCTTTATGTTTTCTGTTGATTGTTAATTTGAAGGTATTTCAATAGAGTATAACTAGTGAAGTGTTGGTAAGCCCATATTACCTGAGCACAACTTGAGATTTTGTCTTTAAAATGTTCTTGAGAAGTCTGCTAATTAAAGTTGAGCTAGAGAAGTTTATGGTTAGCCCTGTCCTCTAGTTTCTCCTCCAATAGTTGCTTTGAAAAGTCCCCTTAAGAGTATGTTGAAAGAAGGTTACTTTAAAAGTACTTACCTGATCTCAAACTACTTTTTATGTCTATCATGAATGTTTTCCTTTGAGAATATGCTAAAATAAGGCTAAGTTAAAAGTCTTTACTTGATCTTAAGATATTCTTTGTTTTTAATGTTTTCTCTTGAAAGTACATCAAAATAAGGCTAGTTTCAAAGTACTTACCTGATCTTAGATTACGTTTGTGTTTTTCCCTTAAGTGCATGTCAAAATCAGGCTAGTTTAAAAGTACTTACCTAGTCTTAGACTGTTCTTTGTTTCTTCATGTGTTTTACTTCCTTCACTTCATTTCTTACTGTTTCATTCCATAGAATCAACTTAAAGAGATCCTTTGACATAGATGAATTTCCCCATGGACGACTCTTGAACCTTGTTGTTCAATTAAACCCTCTTATGACTCCATAGCCCAATGGATTGATGTTGCCTCTTGCTTGTCTTATCAGCTGAACCATTTTCAACCTAATTATACCTTTACCCCTCATAAGACTTCCTTCATTTTGATGAGGTTCATCCCAACCAAAAAAAACAAAACCCTTGTGCCTTATAACTAGCCTAATATCATATCATAAGCCTTCAAGATCATATCTTTGAAAACATATCTATAGAGAGATCCCTCTCTGAATCTAGGATGGCTAGATCCTCAGATTCCAAAGTGGTTTTTATGTAGGCTCTACATTGTTTTTCCTTGCCAATCTTGCAAACAATGGAGGCCCAACAGGAGGAACATCCCTTCTTTCATATTGTATGATGTACTTGCAGCTACTTGTAGCATTGATTTTGGCTACTTTAATGGTGGTTTGTGGGGGAAGCCACATGACTCTTGGTGTGCACCATTAACACCACATTGTACATTCATGTTCACATCTTATGGGATGACTCTGGCAACAAACAAGTGGCTGGTAAAGCACTTGTTATTACTTGTTTTGATGCAAGCAAGGAGTGCACTGCACTGGTTCCATTGGTGGAACTATGATTCACTCTCCAGTTGTCATTTGGCAGCTTTTTTGAATTGTCTTTTGCTCCCATATATTGCTGATATGTTTATTCTCATGGGAAGATTTGCTTGGAGAGTAGGATTGGAGTTTAGGATGCCCATTGGGAGTACGATTCTCCCCTTTTCACATATTGTATGTTTCAGGAGAAACAATGGGCACACCATGATTTCCACATCACTCCTTTTCCCTTCATGTAGGAGGAGCCATGGGGAGAAGATGTGTTGTTGGAGGAGGCACTTCATGGTTGATTCATTTTGTGGAGAGGCTTGGGCCAATCTTGGAGGCCATGACATTTCAGCCCAATATCAGCAACCCCCTCACACTTATCATAAATGGAGGGAGAAACCACTTGGATGGAAAAATCTAAACTCTCCATTCAGCCCCAATGCATTGCATAGATCCGGGGTTGAGGATTTCTTGGATGAGCTACCTAGGATGGCTCATTTCATTTGGATGATTGCATGGGTGAAGGAGTTACTCATTGGGAATAAGACTTCCCATGTTTCTCATCACTCATCACTCCTACCTTGAAGAGGCCATTGAACAAAAAGAAGATTCTTACTTACATCACTCTTTGCTCATGATGCACACTTATATTTGATACACTTGGAGGGATTCATGGAGGACATATTTATTGAATTTTATGATGAACCATGGTAGATTCTATTTATGAGGAGGCCACAAGAAGAAAGGGGGGAGAATTTTTCTCTACCTTGCAGTTGCTTGAGGAAAATCAACATTTTGAAGGGGGGGGACTGTGATATTCCCAAAATTTAGATTTTTATCTAAATTGAATATTATAGTTGATTTTATCCTAGATAGGTAAATAAAGGGGTAAGAAGGAAGAATAACACTGCTCATGTGAAAGGAGGAAGAATAAATCAGTTGATTTGAGAACCACATGGTGTGAACAGGATTGGATCATGTTTGATCTAGTCATTTTGACCAAGTCCACATGCATTGTCTAGATACAATGTATCTCCTTGATGGACTGCGCAGTTTTAGATAAGGATTGCTTGCATGAGTTGGGAGGCACATGTGGATGGGACCCATGGTGGAGAGGAGCACTTGCTATATATGAAGATGAGGAGATCCATTTCCATTCATGCTTGATTATTATTTTCTTTGGTCTATTGAGACTACGCTTCTCTTGTTGTTTAGCAAGGGTGCAGTGCTGCATAGCACAAGGGTGTTCCCAGTTTGGAATCCCTAACTCATCCTTAGGGAAGGAGAGGTTCTAGAGATACATTTCCTCATTATGTAATTTGGCCAAAGCTACCTCCTTCAGTCACAGCATTATTCCTGGAGCAGGATAACTTTGTGTTGCAGGGTGCAGCAACAAAGGATCTCTTGAGTCATTCCTTGGCTTGTTTTCCAGTGGAGGGCTTGGCTATCTATTGGAGGATCAGAGAGGAGGTCTACTAGGCTTATTTTCATATCATTGGCATCAGGCCAACCACACATCTTCCCTCACAGCTCAGTCTCTAGCTAGATCTGCGTTATTTTGCAGGCAGTTGATGGGAGGGTCATTTGAGCTCATCAGGAGGGGTTGTTTCTGAGTAAAGGGATCAGCCTTTTGCTTAGATACACTATCAGAGGATGGAATCATCATTTCAGATCTGATATAGCCTCATTTCATATTTTGATTCAGTTTCAGTGACAAGCTAATTGTCACATTGTACATTCTCCAGCATTTCTAGCAAACTCTCCTAGATTGGATAGAAATCTTGTATTGGAGCCCATTCTTCTATTCTTGGGCATTTCTTTGTATATTTCAGCCATATTACATGTATTCAAATCTACAGTAGCAACTACACTTATATATATTGTGCAGTCACTGCTCTCCAGCATTTTGTATAACTGTAGCATCTCATGTATTTCATGTTCTAGCCATTGGAGATTGATTCCCATTGCTTGAGTGGCTTGTCCCTCAAGATATTTCTGTATTTTGTTGCTGATATATTAATGAACATGATGGCTGCATTATATTCCTCTATTGACATGTTCATATTTGCAGAGTTTAATGATTATGTTCATATATTGTTGTAGCTCACTCTTTGAGCACTTTTCTGAGATACCGAGGGGTGGGAGATCTGTTTAACCTACCTTGAGGGATTTCTTTGAGCTCTAATCCTGGAAGTGAAATGTATGATGTGCTAAATAAGGGATCCAATTCCCCTTCCATCTTATTTTTGCATTATCTTCCTTATTCAGCGTCCCTTTGGACCATATTGCAGAAATTCCTGAAAAAGGGATATTACATAAGAAGAATTGGGATAGTCACCGTATCTATGCAGTTTGGGCTAAAAGAATATTTCCAAAAAGTTAAACAGGTAAATCTCCATTTCAGTTGGTTTATGGTAAAGAGACAATCTTTCCTACCAATTTAGCTTTCCCTGTTCTAAATTTTTTACAAGAAGTTAATGAAGAACCTGATGATTTCTCTAGAAGGATAAATCAGATTATTAAATTAAATGAAAACAGGGATAAAATTCACTATAAGCTAAGGAAATATCAGAGTAAGATGAAAAGTGTTTTTGATAGGAAGGAAAAAGAAAGAGATTTGAAGGAAGGAGATCTAGTATTAATATGGGATGCTAGGAGGGAGGAAAGAGGAAAACATGGGAAATTTGATAAACTCTGGTTTGGACCTTCTAGCATTATTGAAGTAAAGGATAAAAATACCTTCATTTTACAGAATTTGGAAGGCCAATTTTCTTCATTTCCTGTCAATGGAAGAATTCTGAAGCATTATATCTAGTATTGAAGATGTAGAAGAAGATTCAAAATCATCATTGTACATTACTAGTTTGTTTAAAATTCTCAGGTCTGTTTGTTTTCACAACAAAGACTCCATCAGCGCGAGGAGAAGGCAATTGGATCTTCTTGTTCTCTGCATCCCATGGGAGGAAGCGGTCCCCAGTTGGAGTCGATGTTGTAACATTATTTGGTCATAAGTTAGAACATTAGAAAAATTAAAATTAAAATTTTAAGTTTGGATATGAATAGAAAAAACAAAAAATAAAAATTGTTAGGACTTGTATAAATTTGATTATTCATATCAAGAAAATGATAGGAATAAATTTCCCTAAAAAATGAAGGCACAATCAAAAAAATGTTAGGAAAATCAATAAAAAATGTTTTCTTAGCTTTAATAAATAAATTTGCAAACACTGCTTGTCTAAATGTGCCATGAGTTGTTAATAAATAGTTAATTATCTATTAATTTATGATTAATTTTCTTCATTAAGCATTAATATTCATTTGTAATATATCGGCACATATTTTTTATCCTAAGTTACTAAAGGACAATAAATTTTGTCATTTTTCATTATCATTAGGCACTTCTCAACAGTTGATCTATTCCCCACCCAGATCAACGGCGGGGAAGTCTTTTCGGACCCCCCTTGCCCATTTCCCATTAACAGTGGGGGGGGTCTAAAAATTAGTTTCATGAATGGTGGACCCTCGCTACGTGTCACCTCCACATTAATTCTCCCTCATTTGTGGTTTTTACTCCCACCAACGGTCGAATGACCCCTCGTCTTGACCATTTCCCCACATCGAATGAAACGCTACCACCTCACATGTTTGCTGCCAACTGCGCTCCTCACTGTTATGCCCCATTGGCCCGTTATGATTCTTCTCCCCAGTCGTTGATTAGTTGTTTTCCATCATGCTCCTATATCGTTAGCATTTAACTTCTACGATCACACTATCAAATGGTTACCACAGATCCATTTATGTGTCTGTATAAATAAATCCTAGCTCGTTAGTTTACCACTTTTTCTATAATCATTTTACTATTGCATTGTAGGTATTCAGAGATATTTGTGCACTGTTTTCAAGCAGTTTTTATCACCTCCACAGAGGATTGGCATTCTAATTCCCTATGTTTCCTTTCCTTTTATTATTATTTCCTCTGATAAGATGGCCCCGAAAGGAAAGAGCAGGAAACCATTTTCTAATGAAAACCCTACTAATGTTGCCCCGGTCGACCTCAACCACATTCCCCTTGCCGATTCATATTATAAAATTTCTAACACAAAGTGCAAGCTCGAGTTACATGAATTTCACTTGTGGTTGAAGCAAAAATATATTGATCAGCAAGATGAGATTAAATTGTGGGAATCCCTTCTGCCCCTTTTCTCTTTTCCTCGGACTTATAGTTCCCCAAACCTAGTCATATGGTGTCAAACCAGATATAATCCTTGTTTGGTCAATTTAGTGTGTCCTAAATTGCTAGATTAATTTGTCAATCCGGGATTCGTAAGCTGACGAAGTGTGGCGCACTATATGTGCAAGATAACCTATCTCTTACTTTTTGTCGTTTTTGATTTTTTTTTTTTTATTTATCTTGGGGGTTTTTATCTTGGTTGGTTTCCTAATGTGAGATGGAAATTCTAAAGGACAAGTATGGATATAAATTTTCAAGGCAATTATGTCCTTTATAATGATTTCCCAAACTTCAAACTTCAAAAGGGTTTTAAAACATGCAATGACAAAATTAATTCCTAAATGAAAATGTGCCACTATACTAGTCAAACAAACAGTGAACTATTGATCATGAAACCCATTACCCTTGCTGCTGTCTAAATACAAAAGAAACTATGCTCAAATAAATCCAAGAATTGTAAGCAAAGTAAAGCTAAAATCAAATTACATCAACTCATATTCTGACCCCTCACCATTAGTCTCGCTATGGCTTTCGGAGGTAATCATAAAAAACTTGAGCAATCTGATATCTAATTTGCAGAAAAATAAACTAATATCAAATTACACACTCATACTTCAATCCCTCACCATTAGTCTCGCTATGGCTTTCAGAGGTAACTGATAATGACATGAGCAATTTAATATCTAACTTGCAGAAAAAATAAACTAATATCAAACTACACACTCATACTTCAATCCCTCACCATTAGTCTCGCTATGGCTTTCGGAGGTAACTGATAATGACATGAGTAATTTAATATCTAATCTAACTAATAAAGCAAATGCACAAAACTGAAATAAATAAAACAGTGCTGGAATTAAAAGCTAAGAAAAATAAATCAGCAGAAGAACAATACTGATTCCATGTCATTATTCATTGTAAAACTATGTGCAAATGCCCGGGCTGCCTACTGTAATCTGGAACAAAAACTATGGCATAATGAACGTAAGGAAATAAAGCATGAAACTATACAGCAATAAACAAAACCTCGGCGTGTGCAGGGGCCCTCTGCACAATCCTTCTTCAGCTCCTTAAAATTGTAATCAAAACACCATCAAGGAACTTCTTTATTGAAAAACTTCACAAATCTACATCTCATTCCATCTTAAGCTTTGTTACAAAATACTCTCTATTCCTTTTCTCTCCTTCTCCTATTTCACTACTTTCTCATTACTTCCTCATTACCTATGATAGGAGAAAGCTTCTCCTATTTATACAAAATATGAGGAGTCATCTCATTAATGGGAGTCCATGAATCTCTCCCTCCATCTCTAGAGTTACAATCAAAATAGGAAATGATAAGACACATGTCTTTCTAGAGTTTCAATACAACTAAGAAATGAGACACATATCCTCTTAGAGTTTCAATACAACAAGGAAGTGAGACACATATCCTCTTGATCCCATAATCTTCTCCAACCAAATTCGAATTTGGCCTTAAAGTGCCACATAAGGGTCTTCTAGAAGTCTCCTTTTGACATACACATGTCACAAAACTCATAACACATATTTAGATATATGAAACTATGTTAATTTTTTAGTTTCTAATCATAAATTCACTTTAAATACATAAAATAAATAACTTTGGAAAACAAGGATCCTAACCCATATATTTATGAAAATGGTTACTTGATGTAGGGTTTTAGGTGAGATGGCTATGAAATAAAAGCTAAATGGTTATGACATAATGGAAATATGTATGAATATGGAAAACACTTTTGAGACTCAACATACCCCCCAACTGAAGTTGTTGCATGTCCTCATGCAACTATTGCAATGATTCATTTGTCCATGAGTTGATCTTTTATGAGTTTTGACTCATATAGATTCGTTCCAAACTTTGCTTCTTGATATCTTCCTTTTTGGCAAAGTATAATACATTTGATTGCAACATTTTTTTTTTTTTTTTTTTAATGGTTGGTTCTTGTGTAACAACCAAATTTTTTTTTTTTTTTGAGCAATGGTTCTTGTGTAACAATGCTTTATTTTCTTTGTTGCATCAAAGTTCATGAAAACATTTAGAATCAATTACTTCATCAATGAATTGATCATTTTCAGGGCATATAATCTTTTGGATCATGTTGCAACAATAGTTGGTTGGGAAGTATATGTGGGTGGAAATGAAATGAAAATGTGTGATAGTGTATGACATGTGGATATGAAATGATGTCCCTTCCCCCCCCAACTAAAGATATGACAATGTGGAAAAGGAAGTGAGGAATTTTTTCAAAGTTACAATTTTAGCATTCTAATGAATTACATGACTAAAAATTAGAAAACAACATACCTTCACTTACCTTAAATGTGGATGAGTTGTGTATGTGTGGTGGCTGCAAAATTCTGATCATATTCTTCTTCAAGTGGGTGAACAAGAGGAGTCATGGATAAAGAGATAGGATGACTTTTTATTGCTCCTACTAAAACTTGTTGAATCTGCTCCAAAATGCTGAAAATAATAGTCTTCATGTCTTCAAAACTCATTGGCATAATTCCTACTATGTGAAAAGATGTTCTGATGTCGAACATAGTAGGAAATTGTTGACTTAGTGGCCATTAATGGATGCCACTAGTCAACACGAGAACTCTCACCATTGATGACAATGAGATTCAAGATGCTCAAACACATCTTGCTAGGTACGAATGATTTTGCTGATGTCGAGTCACCTAGAAGATCTGAAGAACAAGAGACATTAATGTATTCCCATTGTTTGTCAGCGTGAGAACTTTCCATTAAGGCATGCAAGCCTCAAGGTGTTTTTACAAAGAACTTAGACTCAAAGGACTATGGACTCAATAATTTGCATTGAAGCAGGGCTTATTTGCGGAATGAAAATGACAAGAAATGGAAGATAAAAATGGAAGATGGCAATGGGGAGTAGAAATGGAAATGGGAAATAAGCATGTGAATGAGCCTCTTGCTTTTATTTGTGGTTATGAATGGAAAAAAAACAAATGGAAAGTGGATATGAATGTAAATGGAAAATATGAAGTGAAATGAGGTGAATGGTTTATTATGAGGTATGGATGCGATGGAGACAATAATATCTGAAAGTTTTCCAAATGTTTGGATCTGATTTTACATCAGCATATTTCCTCTTTGTTGCTGATTATCCTCTTATGAAACAAATTGGTCTCTTAGAGAGACACCATTCTCTTGTAGTCATTTGTCTTTCCTCCTGGATCCTGCAAAAAAACTAATACTTCTTCTGGAATGGAATGTAAAATTATCAAAGGAGAGAGGTGATAAATCTCTCTAGTTATGATATTTACACACAAAACTAAGAATTTGTATTAATAAAACAAGTTCTCAAATGAAAAATCAAAAGAATTTATACCTGTTTTGGAATTAGTGCCTCAAGTTGAATGTTGCTTCTTTTCAGCAATTTATTTCATTATTTACCATTTCAAACTCTAATGATGGATTTCTCATTGTGTAGATCTTGTTGAGACCTTTCCAATGATACTTGAATCATCAAAATCTAATTTTGTATGAGAAAGTTACGCTGATTTGAACAATGAGGTTTTTTTTTTTTCTGCTGCGGAATTGGAGAACAGCTGCGGAATTGGACTTTAGCTGCAGAATGTCGACGGTTTCTGTAGCTAAAAATATTGAATAAAAAGTTAGCCATTCATCTTTCATCATCAGTCCAAAATTAATCAATACCTTCAGAAAAAGTGAACAAATAACTTATTCATTTCATTGATTCAAAAAAAAAAAAAAAATTCTTGACATGCGGCGACTTAGTGTGGCGACTTAATGATAACACACAACTTGACTTCCCTTTGACCAAGGTCTTTTTCATCGACTTGGATCAAATGAATAGGACACCATCCATGTACTGACATTTTCCCAGCTACCCATGTGGCTCGTTTCCTCTCTTGACACCTATAACCTATAGAAGTAATAAAATGGCTGCGGAATTGCCAGTTAGCTGCGGAATCAGGCTGCATTCCGTAGCTAAAAGACAGCCAACCATTAGTTTAACACATATTTGGATACGTGTGTCGTGCATAGCTTTTTATCTCTTCCGCACTTTCCTGTGGAGTTTCTGCAACCTTAAAAGTAATTGATTCATATTTAAAACAGAGATTTTCAGTTGAAACAAAACCAACCAAAATGATATTGATCCATTTTCTAACTGAAAATGCCAGTGTTACTACACAGCCCCGGGCTTCCCATACAAACAGCAGATAAAGTTTTCGAATGGCCTCTGCGTCGAATGCCAAGAAGCTCCATGCCACGTCGATTGGTTGGTTGAGTATAAAATTAAGATTATTGTTAACAGGTGTTATTTCTATTGTCAAAGAGCCGTATCCAATTAGAACTGTTGTTAACAGGTGTTACGTCTATCAGCACAGAGCCGTATCCAATTAGAATTGCTATTAATCGGGAAGTGGCAGAGCAGGTGTTAGACGAGTGGCAAAAGGCAGTTAATTATCAGTATACCATTGGAAGCAGCCTAATTTAATCAACTGTCAATTCATTAATTGAAATTCCGTTTTTTTTCACGCAGCAAGCAAAAATGGGCTTCAAAGGACCGAGAAATTCTCCCATACCGCCTCGAATTTCATAAAACGATTTTTGAGTTATCTAATTTACCCTATTGGCGAAAAAACCCATGTTTTATTTTTTCCAAATTCACCTCCGTTTGGCCAAATCGTACTTTCAAAGTTTGACGTTTTTCTCTATTTTGCGTTTTTCTGGCTTCTGCTTCAGCAACAAAAAAAATCAATTTTTGGTGGAACAGGTTCAATTATTGTTATGAGCATTGAGTTCATGAGTGCTACTGAAGCATTTGATTTATATTTGAACTCTTATGCTGCAAAAAGAGGAAGAAGAAAGGAAGCAAATCGATCAACCATTGAAATGATGAAGAAGAAAAGCAGCTGAGCGAGCAAGATTCCTAATAGCAGATTATCAAAACGCTGCAGTGATTAGAAGCTGTTGCAATTATAAATGCTACTACCTAGGCTTCACTCTTTCAAACTAAGAAGTCGCTGCCAAAAACAATACGATCATTGCAAAGTGTTGAATCTGCCAGTAATGTTGTTGGGAATGTCTTCCAAAAGAACTTATGGTCAAATGATGATGCAAAACCTTTGCAATCAAATTATTATATGGACAATTCTCTAGAAACTCCTTTGGAAAACGTGGATCTCTTTTCGTTTAATTGCTAAATCTGTAGTTTTTTTAATCAAAAGGAATGTATTCTGCCAAGTGATAGATTCCAGATCCCGTTTTGGTAACATAGATTCGGTAATGGAGATTTAAGCATTTTTGAAGTAGTGACTGCCCATGAAAGTCCATCCCTGTTAGCTAAAGCATTTGGTTTGTTCATCTAATTTTGGTGGTCCGTGCAGAGACTTTTTTTAAAATGGATTCTTTCTTCTCATGAATTTTGCAGGTTTGTTTCAGGCCAAAGCTTGAACAGGAATGCAGATTTTCTACTGAGGCCACATTGAAAGCTAGGATTGAAGATAGCCATAGATTGTTTTTCTCTTCTTCTTCTTTTTTTCTGAAATTGTAAATTTTTATAAGAAGGATTAATGATTTTCAATTTCAGGCAGCAAAGAATTTAAGAAAAACATGCTAAAAACAGGACTTGAATGAGGTTTTAAACTGATTTTTTATCATTCTAGGCTGGGTGACTAGCATAGGATCCATGTCGGGACAATTCTGGAGATGCCCATGTGGTCAGTGTCTTCATTGGATGCTTGTAACCTGCTAAACCTTGAAATCAGCTGCGGAATTCACAATTAGCTGCGGAATCAGGACACATTCCGCAGCTAGGTTGCAGGATCTTATTAAAACATGATACAGTGTTTTGAGGACCACTACAGACCATACCCAGTCAATCTTGGACAGCTGAACCTATCAAAGCAGTTGGGTTTCATTTATTTTATTTTTATTTTTTAAATCAAATGAAATGATGAAAACATTTTTTTTTTTTTTCACATCACAATTCTTTTTCTGATCCTCTAGATCACACAAAGTGCAGGAGGAGAGCATACTCAAGAATTATTAAATTTTTTTTTACATAACAATCATTTTCCTGATCCTCCAGATCACACAAAGTGTAGGAGGAGAGCATACTCAAGAATTATTAATTTTTTTTTTTTTAGATGTAAGAAATAAGGCTACCTAGTTACACTTCCTCGGCAATGGCACCAAAATGTTTGGTCAATTTAGTGTGTCCTAAATTGCTACATTAATTTCTCAATCCGGGTTCGTAAGCTGACGAAGTGTGGCGCACTATATGTGCAAGATAACCTATCTCTTACTTTTTGTCGTTTTTGATTTTTTTTTTTTTTTTATCTTGGGGGTTTTTATCTTGGTTGGTTTCCTAATGTGAGATGGAAATTCTAAAAGACAAGTATGGATATAAATGTTCAAGGCAATGATGTCCTTTATAATGATTTCCCAAACTTCAAACTTCAAAATGGTTTTAAAACATGTAATGACAAAATTAATTCCTAAATGAAAATGTGCCACTATACTAGTCAAACAAATAGTGAACTATTGATCATGAAACACATTACCCTTGCTTCTGTCTAAATACAAAAGAAACTGTGCTCAAAGAAATCCAAGAATTGCAAGCAAAGTAAAGCTAAAATCAAATTACATCAACTCATATTCTGACCCCTCACCATTAGTCTCGCTATGGCTTTCAGAGGTAATCATAAACAACTTGAGCAATCTGATATCTAATTTGCAGAAACATAAACTAATATCAAATTACACACTCATACTTCAATCCCTCACCATTAGTCTCACTATGGCTTTCGGAGGTAACTGATAATGACATGAGCAATTTAATATCTAACTTGCAGAAAAATAAACTAATATCAAACTACACACTCATACTTCAATCCCTCACCATTAGTCTCGCTATGGCTTTAGGAGGTAACTGATAATGACATGAGAAATTTAATATCTAATCTGGCAATAAAGCAAATACCAAAATTGAAATAAACAAACAGTCTTGAATTTAAAACTTAAGAAAAATAAATCAATGAAGGACAAAGTGATTCATGTCATTAGTCGACATAAAACTATGTGCAAAATGCCGGGCTACCTACTATGTCTGGAACAAAAACATAGCACCAATGAACGTGAAATAAAGCATGAAACTATACGACGATAAACAAAACCTCGGCGTGTGCGGGGGCCCTCTGCACAATCCTTCTTATTGTATTAAAATTGTAATCAAAAACACCATCAAAGACTTCTTTATTGAGGAAAAATTCACAAATCTACATCCCATTCCATCTTAAGCTTTGTTACAAAGACTCTCTGTTCATTTTCTCTCCTCCCTGTTCACTACTTTCTCATTACTTCCTCTGTTACCTATGATAGGAGAAGCTTTCTCCTATTTATACAAAATATGAGGAGTCATCTCATATATGGGAGTCCATGAATCTCTCGCTCCATCTCTAGAGTTACAATCAAAATAGGAAGTGATAAGACACATGTCTTTCTAGAGTTTCAACACAACTAAGAGATGAGACACATATCCTCTTAGAGTTTCAATACAACAAGGAAGTGAGACACATATCCTCTTGATCCCATAATCTTCTCCAACCAAATTCGAATTTGGCCTTGGAGTGCCACATAAGGGTCTTATAGAAGTCTCATTTTGACGTACACATATCACAAAACTCATAACACATATTTAGATATATGAAACTATGTTAATTTTCTAGTTTCTAATCATAAATTCACATTAAATACATAAAATAAATAACTTTGGAAAACAAGGATCCTAAATATATTTATGAAAATGGTTACTTGATGTAGGGTTTTAGGTGAGATGGCTATGAAATAAAAGCTAAATGGTTATGACATGATGGAAATATGTATGAATATGGAAAACACTTTTGAGACTCAACAATCCTATCAAGGGAGCAGTGGTGGCTCAGAATGGTGACATTATGATATCCATCACTGCAGAAACCATCAATAACATGTTTCTTATTCCCCAAAATGATTCCTTAAGCATGTTTTCCCAAGAAAATCTTACGGAGTTATACCATAAGTTAAATTTTCCCGAAAGAGCTCAAATATTTGAGATATTTTTACCATATGATGTTGAATTACCCAAAAGAAATCCACCCTAGCCATCCTCAATGTTCCCTGAAGACACTATACATATCAACTCATTACTGTCTTGTTTACTAGGATATCCAGAGGATAAGATAGTAGATGAATCCATCAGCAACATGCCTTCATGTATAATTACAGTCAATTTTTGGTTCATAATATGCATGAGCAGCTTATGAATTTGACCACACAAGCGATTTTTAAGTACACCTCTCTACTTATATACATGTTTTTATTTCAGCAAGGAGACTCATTTCCAATCACACTCAACAAACAATATGAACAGGGGGTCAACCAATCAGTCATCCATTGGACAGAAATGTTCAGGTCTATTTCAGCCAAATTCACCTTCTCAAATTTCAATGACACATTATATATGGAAGAAATGCAGAAGTCTCACAGGTTGGGACTTAAAGTTCAGAAGTTGGAAAGTCAATTAATAATGGCAGAGGCCTTGGCCCAAACCAAGGAAAGTATATGGATAGAGATTAGTCAATAAATGACAGATGTATGGCCATCCATACAGATTATTTTTTAGCAGCAAGATTTGATTAAGAGATGCGGGATATTCATAATGAAGGAAAAGGCAGCACTCAAGACCAAGCCAGTAGAAGCATCAGACATGATTAAAGTGCTCAATTCAAAGAGCAAAGCAGAGTTAGAGCATATTAACATTTCAAATAGAACAGCCACCATCCTGGAGATCAAAAAGGTTTTGCGAAAGAAGAATTTACTTAATCAATTGGAAACCAAGTGTCAAACCTTGGACATTTTTGTCCAAAGGTTTCACACTAAGTTTAATATGTTGAGCCAGAGAGGAATGCCTAGATATGATAGTTCCAAATGAGAAACTGATAAATTTGGAGGAGTACTGCAAGGAAATGTATACTATTGCAATTGATAAGGCAAAGTTTGCAGGGATTAAAGGCCATGTGACAAGCAAAGCTTTTCTTGAAGCTTTAGAGTTTGATTTAATTATAAAACATGAAATCAAACATGTGTTCCTCAAAGAGCCTACATTTGAAAGATATATAGAGGTAGATGAAGTTTTCAGAAAGGTGGTAAATCTGGAAATTCCAAGTGAAGAAATATGGGATCAACTATGTGAAACCATTGATTAACTTTTGACTCCAAGAGCATGCCAACACAGCAGCAATTTTTGGGCCACATCATCAACTTTTTCCTCAAAAAAGTGACAAATCACTCATCAATTTTGTTTTCCTATAATTTGATACTATTTTGTAATCAGTTTTAGATACTTCTAAGTGATAGAAACTAGTATAAATAACTCTCCATTCGATTTATTAAGGGTTTCACCCTTGGATGAGAACTTGTAAGGAGAAGTGTATGAGCTTTTATCATTAATGATAATAAAAGGATTCTGGATTTGTTTCAATCATTTTGTTCTCTTGTAAGTTTTCCAGTTTTCATTACATATTTTTTTCATTTGTTTAATGTTTATGAAGATAATTAGGTAAGAAAAAGTTGTGTTTTAGTGTATCTTAAATCCTCTGAAGTTATTATCTATATTAGAGAATGGCTTATTGAACTATATTTTTTTATAAGTTCCTCTACATCAATTAATTATCAACATCTTCATAAAGTTAAATATGTTTTGTTAAGTTGTTAAACATTGTTTGACAGTATTTCTCACTTGTGATAAATTAAACATTTAATATGAATATTTAACTCATCATACTTTATTACATTTTCTGATTTCACACATGCAATCTTAAATAATTGTTTGAAGTAAAGCAACAGCCTTTTCCTTATTAATTAATATTATATAAAGTTTAAGCACATTTGTATGCAATTTCTTTATATATTGGTCATCCAAAAACCCCAACTTAAAACAAACAAAATATTATAGATGCTTTAGCATAATTAATTGACCTAAAATTATCTCAGAGGATAACAGATCCCAAGGTGGGATGGTGACTATCCTAAGGATATCCTTCATGCAAATCAAATCTCCCAAAGGCAAATCAAATTTCCCTTGAGGCTCCACGTTATCTAGGAAGAAGAACTTGTGGTAGATGAAGAATGACAAATGTGTAGAGGAGTTGAGTGGTAGGATACCACATCCTCACTATATCTCAATGAAGTCGAGCCATATCCTTCATTAACTCTTGATCTTGAAACTTGAGTTCTCTCCACAAAAAACATGAATTGTCCTTAGAACTCGTGGTATTCTCCCTAAGGAATTTGATTTCCTTGATTATTGGCTTAGGCAGAGCCTACATCACTTGTTAACTTGAATTTTACATCTTCGTAAATTTCCACCTCATTTCCACATCATTTTTTTCATGTGTGGATATTTATTTTCTCCCATTTATATATTTGTTGGCTAAATTTATTGCCACATTTTCCCATTGACTTTAGAAAATTTGGCTTTTGAGGTTTATAATTTATTTTTTACCCCTAAAAGTGTGTTCTAGTATAAATTTTAAGAGGAGAGGTCCAATTTTGACCACCCATACCCCATAAAAATTCTCTAGAAATCACTTATTACAATTTATATACATAATTTATTAAAATTCTCGTCCCACGAGAAATATTAAAAATTTTAAAAATTGACCCTAGACTTAATCAAATTCCATGAAAATTTATGAGTGATATAACATGGTAATATATATTGACTCTAGAAACTAAGACTCACTCAATTCCATTCCATTAAGCTACACTTCGACTTTGGGGTTATATCTAGCAGAAAAAACTCAATTAATTACTATGCGTTGGAAAGCACAAATAATTAACCAAGTAAAAAAAGTCCCCAGAGTGAACTCACTTGATGAAAAAGTCCCAAGATACCTAGGCATATTACACGACTCTATTTCATCATTCTATTTGATGGGCCTCTAAATTAGACATAAAATAAGGCCCATCTACCTTCCTTATGCACATAAAAGGATATATTAAATCTCTCCTTCTGCACTTAATAATGTTTTCTTCTGCTTTAATATGTTTTTAGGAAGGATTAAAGGTAGTTGCATATTTTTGCCTAATATTGGTTATTTTTGTAGAATATTGTGGAAATATTTAGAAAATTATAAATATCTGGAGAAGGAGATGATTTAGGGACTTGCTCCCTGCCACTAGAAGATCAAGATTGGAGAATAAATGAGCACAACATCAAGAAATTAGGGAGAAATATTAGAGAGATTCAAGGGGATTTTCCACTCTGCCTAACTCTCAAAGGCAACCAAAGGATCCTCATGAGATCCCCCTCCAACAATTCGAATTCCAGAGGTAGCTAAGAAACACAAGACCAAGTGCACTCAAGCCATACTTCACTTGGAGTCTCCAGCAAATCGAACTCCAAGAGGCAGCCAAGCAACTGAAGATTAAGGGTACTCAATCTATGTTTACTTGGAGTCAAAGTGGACTCAATCACCATTTTTTTCAAGGGATCTTCTGGTAGCTTTAGTATAGAATAAATAGAGAAGATATAGAGCTAGGAAGGAGGTAGTTAGTTAGCCAGTGAGTTGATTCTAGTCGACTTCCATTCCATTCCATTGGATTCGAATTTTTGTTGTAAATCCGTTAGGCTCTGTTAAAGATTTTATGGATGTAATAGTCTATTCCTTTTATGAAATGAGTAGAGAGATGCCATTTTCCTGATTCAATACCAGAGAGTTGGGCTCATGGGTTAGGGCCCAACCCATGTGCCTCAGCTTCTCTGTTGTTTCATGCTTCTATTTCATGTCATTTAGCTAGTTTTTCTTCTAAGAATTTAGGTAG
Organism: Pinus albicaulis; assembly: GCA_034641835.2. NCBI lineage: Eukaryota > Viridiplantae > Streptophyta > Pinopsida > Pinales > Pinaceae > Pinus > Pinus albicaulis. The sequence goes on from CM076577.1 coordinate 183,404,072, forward strand.
TTTGCTGGTATTTTTATTGATGTTTTAGTTTTCTTCCCATTGTCTTTTGTTGTAGATTTAATCTGCTTACCAAATGGCATAATAGTTGATAAACTCCATAAATTTGTGAGGCCAACCTGCCCCTCTCAACTCTGTCAATAGCGCAAGGAGGGTATAACTTTCCCCACAGACCAAAAATTCTTTCTCGCTTATGATTTTTTGGAAATAGATTAGATCAGTGCCTGTATTTTCAAGAAAATATTGTCTGCCTTTATTGCATAAATAAGCAGGTTGACTGCAGGTATGGGCAACATAGCCCAAGAGATGTTTTCCCGCACCTCCCACTTCATCTTCCATCTCCCTTCCATCTCTGATGTTACGCTCTACGCACTTTTGTTACACTCTATTTTGCCCACTTATTCTCACTACCCTCCCCTTTTTATGAAAAACACGTGAAAACCATTCAAAAACCACCAAAAACCTGACCTTCGCCTTTGCTCCTCGAGACACCCACCACAGTACGTCGCACTTCAAAAATCACAACATTTAACATTTACCTTTAACACTTACCACTCATTCCTTGTGATTGCAATATTGCAAAATCACAAATCACACTTCACACCGCTTACCTTTTGCCTTGAAGACTTACCGCTCTCCTTTGGCGATTGCTTGCCTTATTCCTTTGTTCTATCGGTCACCGTCACCAGACTTATTTTAATGCAAAAATGCTTGAAAACAATTTAAAACCCGACCTTTTCCTTCCTCCTTAAGACTCCCGCCTTCGTACGTTGCACTTCGTAAATTGCAACATTTAACATTTACTTTAACACTTACCGCTCTTTCGTTGTGATTGCAATATTGCGAAATCGCACTTTGCAACTCTTAGCTTTTACCTTTAACTCTTACCGCTTCTTCTTGCGATTGTGATATTGCGACATCGCATATCGCAAGTTGCAAATTTTCTCTTTCTTATTTTCACCACCACGTTATCTGCTTCACAAATCGTAGCCAGCAACCTTTATCGTATCGCAAATCGCACTTCCATGAACTTACCACATCACAAATCACATCATGCAACCTTTACTGCATAACAAATCGCACTTTGTGCATTTTAGTTCATTCCATTAAGTCCTTACCGCTATCCATTTAAACTTGTGATATTTCGATTTGCGACCCACCACCTCACTCGTCGCACTTTGCACTTCGCACAATTTAGTTTGTTCCACTAAGTCCTTATTGATATCCATTTAAACTTGCGAAGTTGCGATTGCGACATCACACATCGCGGCTATTTTCCTCCATGGCACTCTGTCATCGCACTTTTGAGTTCTTTCTACTCCAAAGTCATTTCTCACATTATAATAAAGTTTTCTAAGGGTTTAATCCCCTCTTTTTGCTTCCAAACCTCGTTTCAAGTATTATTCCCCCCATTAGCCTCTTTTAGCCCTTTTTCTTCCTCTAAGTTGTGAATTAACTCTTTTTAGTTAGAATTAATTCATGGGTATTTTAGTTGCATAGATAAGATCATGGTAGATAGATCATAGGATAAGTTGAATTAACTTAGCCATTTGGCCAAGTTAAGTGTGGTTTAGAATTAGTTTCCTTTCTTCCATTTATTTTCAGCAAGTTAGCTTAGTTTATTTTTAGTCATTTCCCTTTCTGCCAATTAAATTCATTTCATTCTTGTCATTTCTTTTCAACACTTTAGTTTAATTTCCTTTCTATCATTTCCTTCCAGTAATTTACTTTCTGGTTGTTCTCATAATTTAAGAAATAGCACCATTTCATAAAGAAGAAGAGGATGACATGAACAGAATGCATCCATTGTGTATATAGCACTATCACCTCAAATTTTGTACGAACCTGGATTTGATAAAGTAAAGTAGGGCAGCTCCTGGGAGTTGCAGCACTCTTGGTGCAATACCAGGGCTCACCACTTTTTGGCACCGTTGTCGGGGAGGTGTCTAGTAGATGCTTTGATTTTGTTTTAGCATTCATTTCTACTTTCCTTTTAATTTTGTTTCCGAAATATTGAAAAATACAAAAAAATCTGATTTTCATAGGAGTAGGGATACTCAGGATATTTTTTAAAAAATACTTCTCCAACACCAACCCCCCCACTTGACTTCGTGGTGCAGTAAGAACCACATCACCATACACTTTTTAAGGAATAAGATATGGATGGATATGATGACAATGAGGAAGATCTTATTTGGTTTCTCATTCAAGATATGGATATCAATGTACCTATGAAGAACATCCCTCCATATTTCCTTCCCAACTTCCTTGGTATGAGGATAGAGGATCCAGAAACATTTCTCTTTGAATTTGAGATACTTTGTAGGTCTTATGGCTACTTATCACACACTCAAAAACTGAGATTGTTTCCTACAACATTGAAGGATAGAGCTCTTAAATGGTTCATGAGTCTAGGTACTAATTCAATAAAATCATGGAATGATATGCAAAAGGTATTTCTAGAAAAGTATAAAGATCGTGATCTTAGAGAAAAAAAAATTAGAATGAACCAAGAAGAATATGAGAGCCTTAAGGATCTAATAGAGAGGTTCATGTATAATGTTAAGAGGGTAAAATTGCAACATCTATGATTTGACACACTAAAAATTCTCTTACTTAGAACAATTAGGGATGAGTGGATTGATCTCCTTAATCTCATGAGCAAGCGCATATCAAGAGGAAGGGAAAGAGTAAGTAAGCCAGCATCAACATTGGTAAGGCAAGATGAACTTGGAAATTTGCTTGACAACTTTAAAACAGATATCCTTAGCAATCTAAGTGAACAAGTAGAAATGTTAAGAATGCAAAATGAAAAAAAAGAATATGTTGTGTTGGGGCCCTTGTTTTTGTTGTTTGGAATATTCTGCATTTTGAATAAAGGATGGCCTTTTTGAGTTGCGGCAAGATGACACATGGCAATCGTGACCAAGTCGCAACAACAGCAAGCCACGGAGCTATCGAAGTGGCGCAGAAGCAAGAGATAGCTGAAGACAGTAGATGCATGAAGATATACAACAAAAGACAGAAAGTGGAACACACAGATGACAAGAGAGAAGCGAGAAGCAGCTGAAGAAGAACAAAAAGAGGAACTAACAGTTGCGGAAGTGGGTGAATAAATAGCAATCACCCGACCGAAAGAAAGAAGAAGGCTACAGGAAACAGAACGCAGAGCGACGGGAAGAGATCGGCAAGGACATCTCTGTAGCTCCTAGGGTTCTCTCATTTACCTTTCTGTTATGAAATGCATATGTATCAGACTGTAAGCTCTCCTTGCGGAAGTTATGTAAGGATGATTGTGGATGAAGATATAAATACAATTGCAGGTTACTGTCCCACTATGTAGTTCTTATGCATGCATGATAATTACGATGGTTTAAAATTTTATTTTCTTAATACCCGCATATGCTCTGAATGTTCTTGCGGATATATCTATGTTTATGAAATCTGTTTAATAGTAATCATGAGTTGCGGATCTGTTCCTTGCTATCGATCTGTTCCCCTTCTGCATGTGGTTGCGGCACACCTCGGGTGAGACTCTCTGCTCTCCGGAGTAGGGTGATAATGCTGGCGTGGTTCTAGACTACAGCGGATTCCTTTGTTGGCCACAACTCTTGAACCTGGGTCTTGCCTGCGAGACCTGATTCCTCGCCAACAAATGGTTCCGTTGCCGGGACCTGCATGGTATGAGGGGAACTAGATCATGGTATCGAGGATCTACGAAGGCGAAATACGGAGATGGTGGGATAACCATATGGATCAGTTCATTGCTCAGCAAGCGGAGGTGACGCATAAAAAGGAAAGTGTGCTTAAGGATCTTGTCCTCTTCTCAGACTCCGCCAGTGACGCTTACGAGATCCTCTGGGGAAAGTTCCCTAGTGACCTTTGTAATTTGTTGCGGAGGTTACAGACGAAGGTACCTAGGGATAGCTCGCGGAAGATAAACCGTAGGTGGGTGCACGGGGATCTGGTGGCTCTGCATCGGTTGGACACTGAAGTAACCCGCGCGGTGGATTTCTGGGTAGAGACCACTTTGAACGGATATATTGTGGAATTCGCTGCCGAGTGCTATCAATCCTTCTTGAAGGCTGAAGATATTTTCTATTCCGGGTTGAGAGGGAAGCTGCTTAAGTAGATTCCGTTGTGGATTAAAGCCCTGATGGTGGATGAGGGGCTGATGGCATTTCAAAAGACGTTCATGGAAGCGTAAACCTCCGGTGCTGGGGGAAGGGCTGAAGGGACAGATGCTACATAGTATGTAAGGAGGGGAGTGGGGAATGGATGCTGAGGCCGCACGGAAGCTGAGGGAGCGACGTGCACATCGGCGGGCGCAGATCGCCAATAGGTGGCGACAACGGGTGATGCGGGATTTGAAACGAAGGGAAACCGATAGGAAGAACCAGAAGGAGGCGCCTCAGAGGATAGGAATTATGGACGCGGAAACTCGGGAAAAAGGAGGGACCGCGGTGGGAGTGCGGCGGGTGCATGGGAGCCCAGCGAAGCGAGGAAGGGAGAAGGTGACTGACGAAGACGATGCACGGATGCAGCCCAATGAGAGTTCCGATGGTGAATGGTATGTCGCGATGCAGCGGTTTTTTCAAGAGTGGACGACATTTATTTCTCCAGGCAGCCCTGCTTCCAACATTGTGCATGGCAAGGTTCCCTACCTTCCCTTGGTACTTTATCAACCTTTAAGTAATATTTTAGTTAAGTTACAAGCATTGAGTCAATTGCATAGCAGTTCATTATCGACAGCAACACACATTAGTAGTAGCGGCACTAGCAACATTGCATTTCCTAGTGGAACAATCACACAACCAGGACCCGGCGGCTTTATCCTGGTCAACCCAACGCAAGTAAATATGGCAAGGTCTTTCACCCGGTATCCAGAGTTCTCTGGCCAGGGAAATGATGATGTCGAGCAACACTGGTATCTGTGCGAAGCCATATGGAGGGCTCGGCAGACGCCAGATGCAGGGAAGCTAATAGAGTTCCAGACCACGCTCAGGGAGAGAGCTCTGCGGTGGTTTATCAAGTGGTCCGAGGCCCATCCTAATCCAATCATTGCGGACGTAAAGCGGGATTTTGTCCGTAAATTCAAACTACCCCAGACGGACCAGCAGGGTCTGTCCGAGCTCTGGGAGACTAAGCAGAAAGAGGGAGAGACCGCATGGGAGTTGATGCGGCGATTCAAGGATGCGATCGGGAAGCTCATCTACCTGATCGATCCCAACCATCAGAGGGATTGGTTCATCAAGGCTCTGCTTCCCTTGACACGAACTCCCCTCACCCAGCAGAAGATTGACAACTTGCAGGACGCCTTGGAGCAGGCCATGAAGATCGAGGCCATGGTGGGTTACCCTCAAGAATATCGAGGAGGGCCAGCCCCGCCGGATCCCTCCTTGGTGGGACTACAGCACCAAATTGCTAGTCTGACAGAAAAGCTCAAGGAGATGCAACCTATAAGACCAGCCAGGCCGAATGTTTGGTGCACTCATTTCTTGGTCGAAGGCCACGTCGCAACCGAATGTCCTCGGCTGCGTGGCACGGGGGTGGGACCCTTGGTTGCGGCAATCCAGGGGGGTCCACCCACCGGGGGTGGCGCGGTGATGAATCCGCAGGGGGTATACTAGCCGCAACAGCCTTACGCGGGGTTCCCACCTCAACCGAACCCCTCCACCACAGAGCTATGCGAGATTTTCCGGACGATGGGGCATCCCCCTCGGATGTGCCCGATACTACAGAAGTACTCCAATGTCCCAAACAGTGTGTACTGTGAGTTTTGTGCTTCCACGACTCACAACACGGAGTAGTGCAGGGCTCTCGACGCACTCGCAGACCGGTTGGATCGACCATCCTATAGGGTGAATGAGGCGTCCAGGGGAAAGGGAGGCGGTATGTGCAGAGGCCGCACGAGGGGTCGCAGTTCGGTGAAATGTTACAACTGCGACCAGGAGGGTCACGTGGCTCGGGAATGCCCCCTCCCCAGACGTCCTTGGTGTTCTCAGTGTCGCGTAAATTCCCATGCCACGGAAGACTGCCCAAAACTTATTAAGAAGTGGGAAGAGCGGACACGGCAGCGAGGCGCGAATTTGGTGAACTCTGAGCCACGAGGAACCGCGACTCAGGATATGCAGAACGTAGCTATTGTGACGAGAGGAGGTAAGAAAACGGGGGAGGACGCTCGTGGGAAAGAGCCAGCACGGATTGTTCGGCCAGCTTCCCCGAGCACGTTAATCAGGCCCGAAGCCCAGAAGAAGTATTTCCATGAGGCAGTAGAGGCATTTGCTCAGCTGAGGGACGCAGGAGGCCTGGAGGCGCCCGTGCTGACAGAACCGGGTGCGCAGAGCGCTACAGGAAACGTGATTGAGGAATGGCTCCAGTTACTCCTCAAGATTGTTGACAATGCTACGCTGCGGCAACAGCTAAAGCATACGTTGGAAGGGGCACTGCAGGGGAATACGGGACTAGGGGAACCGGCACAAGCAGCCCCCTAGTACGTGCAGCGTGTCAAGCGGAACAAGCGACGAACAAGAAAAGAGTTCCGGCTTAACACGCAGGTTGCGGGATTCCAAATCAGCGATACCATGTTGGATTTGGGGTCCGACGTTAACATCCTACCATGGAAGATGTGGGAGGCTCTTGGACGGCCGCGGCTAACCTACTCGCCAATCCAACTCAGAATGGCGAACCAATATTGCATCCTGCCGATCGGCCTACTTGAAGGCATCGAGGTCGACATCGCGGGGGTGAAGACTTACGCAGACTTTGAGGTTATTGATATAATGGGGGACAAGGATCCTTACCCCGCCCTGTTAGGCATCGACTGGGCTTTTGAGAATTATGCCATCATCGACCTCAAAAAGGAGCTGATGATCTTCGAGAATGGGGAGGTACGGGTCACGCAGCCCCTCGACCCTTATCAAGGCCCGCGATATACCGAAACTGTGGACAACCGGGAGGACACGCAGATGATGGACCACCTGTACCAGACAACTGCAGGAAAGAGGGAGGACTATATCAACCCGACTGCCACAGGCTCCGTCAGCTGGCGCAGTGTCCAGAGTTTGGATTTGTGCTCGGAACTCACCTAGGAAGACTGGCAGCAGGGGGGGTACGAGACCAGCACGCGGAGATGTGTCGCCATTGCCCGAGTCAGATGGATTGGGGCTGAGTTCAGAGAATACCCCACCCTGTCCAACATGCAAGCTGTGAATAATTTTATTGCAAAGGTCGAGGACATGGTACCAGAAGGTAGCAGGATACCCCTTTTGGATGTCGCCCTACAGTCCACATCGGCGAGGTGGTGGAAAAATCACCGCACCACCTTGTCGCAGTGGAGTTGCGCGACTCGGGCTTTGAAGGCACGATTTAAAGAAGACGAAGGCCCTTGAAGTGCGCACAAGTACGAAGGGATTTCCGATCCGTGGGACCACCTAAAGAGCTGTGAGGAATAGTGGCAAGGTCTGGGATACCCGCAAGAGCTGTGGGTACATCGGTTTATCCACTCCTTGGACACAATCCCCCAGGCCTGGTACTTGGAAGAAGAGCGGAAACAAGGAACCCGCTCGTGGCAAGAAGTCACGGGCAAGTTTGTTTGGTGCTTCTCGTTCGAAGGGGAGATAGAGCTAGAGTCTCGGGCACTACGGGCGATCAAGGAGGTTCTGTTTTTCCGCGACCCCGGGGCTGGTGGGGCCATGGTTGCATCATGTCCTGAGGCCAGGCGCAAGTTGGTTTGCCAACAGATTGATGGAGACCCAGATGATGACAGTCTCGAGGGCCTCAGGCACCTGTATTTCAAAGATAAGGAGGGCGAGCGGAACATCAACGACGAATCGACCACCGAAGGCGTCCATTTACAGCCGCTGAATACCAAGAAGTTAAACATTGGGATGGAGGAGACGCCTAAGTTGGCTACAGTGGGCGATTATTGGGATGAAGAGACGACAAAGGAAATTTTCAGCCTCCTCCAGGAATATGAATATTTGTTCCCTTCGTCGGTGGCAGATCTGAAGGGCATCAAGGGTGATCTCGGGGAAATGCGCATCGTGCTGAAAGCGGATGCCAAGCCCGTAAAGCATCGACTCTATCAGCTGAACCCACTGGTCAAAGAAAAGGTCAAGATGGAGATTGACAAGATGTTGGCTGCAGGTCTCATCTTTCCAGTGGAGGAAGCAGAGTGGGTGAGTCCCATCGTCATTCAGAATAAGAAGGATAAGGCGGAGATCCGCGTCTGTGTCGACTACCAGAGTCTGAACAATGTCTGTATCCATGATCCGTTCCCCACTCCTTTCAGCGACGAGGTGCTGAATCATGTTGCGGGCAATGAAGCTTACTCCTTCATGGATGGTTTTTTGGGTTACCATCAGGTGCGCATTGCGGAGAAGACAAGCTGAAAACGACATTCACCACTGAATGGGGATCGTTTGCATACCACGTGATGCCATTTGGCTTGAAAAACGCTCCGACCGTGTTTTCCCGGATTGTCATTGCTACTTTCCGGGAGTATATCCACAAGTTCCTATAAGTCTACATGGACGATTAGACTGTTTATAGTCTGCTAAAGAAACACGCCACCCTGTTGCGTATTATGTTTGATCGATGCCGCCAGTTGCAGATTTCCTTGAACTTGAAGAAGTGTATTTTTGCAGTTCCTTTCGGCACGCTGTTGGGACACATGGTGTGCAAGCAAGGGGTTTGTGTCGATCCCGCCAAGGTCGCAGTAATTGTCCACATGGAAGCCCCCAAGACTGTGAAGCAGTTGCGGGCACTTCTCGGGCACACAGGATATTACAGGCAGTTTATCTGCAACTACGCAAAGATGCCCCTTTGGAGAAATTGCTGCGGAAGTCAGAAGTCTTTCAGTGGACGGAGGCATGTCAGAAGGCCCTTGACACTTTGAAAGAAAAGCTGGCGACGGTGACCATACTTGTTCACCCAGACTGGGATAAGCAGTTCCATGTGCATATTGATGCTTCCAGTATTTCACTTGGGGCTGTCTTGGCACAACCAGGAGAGACGACCGTTGACCATCCCGTCTACTTCGTCAACCGCAAATTGTCTAACGCCGAGAAGAATTACACCACCACTAAGAGGGAGGCCTTGGCAATGGTGTACTCACTCCAGAAGTTCCGCCACTACCTTCTTGGAGGCAAATTCAAATTCTTTACGGACCACTCTGCATTGAAGTATTTGGTGAATAAACCTGTTTTGGAAGGACAGATCTGTCGTTGGCTACTGCTCTTTCAAGAATTTACGTTTGAGGTGATCGTCAAGCCCGGGAGGTTGAATGTTGGGCCCGATCATTTGTCCAGGTTGGCGACGGGGGAGAACGACGGCTCGCTCGATGATCAGCTGCCGGACGCTGACCTCTTCCGGGTCGAAGCAGTACCAGATTATATGGCAAACATTGCCATCTATCTGACTACGGGGCAATGCCCTCAGGATTACACCTCGCTCCAGAAACGGCACTTGGTCGTTCGGGCTGCCGAATACCAATTGATCGCGGGGCATCTGTATAAGCTGGGTCTTGATGAGGTTCTGCACCGGTGCGTCCTTGACCACGAGCACGAAGCTGTGATGTGGGAATGTCACAGTGGTGTTGTGGGAGGGCATGTGGGTGCCAAACAGATCGCCAGGAAGGTGCTCCAAGCTGGCTTGTGGTGGCCAATAGTACATGCCGACTGTAAAGCATTTGTGAAGTGATGCGACGTGTGCCAGTGGACGGGGAGGCCCTCTCACAGGGACGAGCTTCTGCTACACCCGATCCAGGTGTTGCAGCCGTTCGAGAAGTGGGTTGTCGATTTTGTATGCCCCATCGACCCAGTCGCCCGACACTCCAAGGCTCGTTATATTATTACCGCAACGGACTACCTCACCAGGTGGGCCGAAGCAGCGGCGGTATGCGACTGCACGGCGGATACCGCCGCCTGGTTCATTTTCGAACACATCATCAGCCAGTTTGGCTGCCCGTGCAGTTTAACCAATGGTCAGGGTACGCATTTCATTAATGCCGCGGTCAAATTGCTACTGGACACATTCATTATCCAACACCACAAGAGCAGCCCGTATCACCTGCAGGCCAACGATACGGTCGAAGCATTTAATAAAATTCTTGAGAAAGGCTTGACTAAGATATGAAATGCCCAGCGCGACGATTGGGATGAGCGCATCCTAGCTGCATTATGGGCTTACCGGACCATGGTGAAGTGCTTGACCAATCAGACACCGTTCCAGCTGGTGTATGGCCGGGAAGCTGTGATTCCCACCGAGTTCACTGTACCCAGTCTTTTAATCGCCACGTCTTTACAGTTCTCGGAAGAGGAGTCGCTTCGTGAATGCCTCCATGAACTACAGGAACTAGACGAAGCCAGGTTTCTGGCTGAGTTTCACCAGAAGGTTCAGAAGGACAGGCAGAAAGTGTGGCACGATTTCCACATCAAGCATAAAACCTTCCAAGTTGGCGGTAAGGTCCTCTTATATGACAGCAGGTTTCAGAAGTTTCCAAGAAAGCTGCAGATGCACTGGCTGGGACCTTACTTCGTCATTGAGATTAGGGATTCCGGAGCTGTCCAGTTGGCTTAGTTGGACGGTACTGTTTTACCGAGGTGGGTGAATGGCGCACGCTTGAAACCCTACCAGGCGTAAGCTTCTTCCAACATTCATCAATAACTCTCGCACCCGAGAGCACCCGTAGCGTAGCGTAGCGTAGCGTAGCGTAGCGTAGCGTAGCTGAATAACTCTCCTGCAACCGGGACAAGCATAAGTAGGTTTTTCCTTTTCCGCATAACTTGTTAATAACCGCTCTATTGCGGGGACCGCACCGCAACCGACTGTGGTCGGGGAGGGGCGGGTCCAACATGTCATCCCTGTAGGATCCATAAACGTGCCAGTGTCAATCTAGGTCATTTCAGTCAGTACTTGTGTCAGTCCATAGGATCGTCCTAATTTGCATCATAAATTACCATAATTGGAAGTAACCTCACCATAATCATTCTGCCATCATCCGCCGTAACCTCAGCCGTTGCGTCCGCCCATTTCCCCATGACATCGTCAGCAACTGTCAGAATACCCATTGGCACGCGATTGATCGCACGATTATCGCAGAAAAGAATGCCAGCAGGAATTAACTCGTTATGGGGTCTCATGATCTTCACTCGTGCCAGGCAACTACATCGTTTGCATGAAGAAAGCACGAGAATGCCGGAACACTTAGCATTCGAAATTGCAGCAGCACAGGAGCAGCTGGAGTATTCAGGTGAACAGCACCAGGAGAGACTACCAAGACGAATTCTACACGCCTATCAGCGCCGAGCCAAGATGCCGAAGGCCCTCATATCCGTCGTTGAACCAAAGCTTGACAGTAGGATCCACAGGACAGAGTCTCTGGTTGGGAAATATGACAGTGTAGCTTTGATAGATGCCAACCTCTCAGACTCAACCGAATTCCCGGTGCTCCACTGGCAGGTGTATATGGATCACTACTACAGCACAGCCAATCTCCGCACAGCTACAACAGGTTTCCCGGGAAATTCAGGAGGTCACAGACCCCGCCAGGTTGGATCAATTATATGCCCAGGCAGATGAGCTAGAAGTACAGATCCAGCAAACGGAAGCCAATTCTGCAGAGGCCAAATGGGTCATTCGTGAGCTCCACCCATCCCTCCAAAACAGCGCCAGGATGATGCAACAGCTCGCTGCCGAGGCCGAACACCAAATCAGCACGATGTTCGGGGCTGTCCCAGCACCCTTAGAAGTGGCCGCTGTCACCAAGATCGCTGACGCCACAGATTCACTCTTGCAAGGGTGGCGGCAATCTGTATCAGCCTTCAGGGAGCTTAAGTCTACCGCATTCCGCCAAGTCCCGGAGTTGGGGCCCTTGTTTGAACAGCTGGCACAAGCTGAAGGCGCATAGCAGGAACAGGCACGGGCTGAAGGCACACAGCGCGAACAGGGCACGGGATCAAGCGGGGTAATAGAGATAGAGACCGTCGTTTGTGATTGACTCGGGGACGAGTCAAGAAGCTGTGGTCGGGGCCTGTTGGGGCCCTTGTTTTTGTTGTTTGGAATATTATGCATTTTTAATAAAGGATGGCCTTTTTGAGTTGCGGCAAGATGACACATGGAAATCGCGACCAAGTCGCAACAACAGCAAGTCGCGGAGCTATCGAGGTGGCGCAAAAGCAAGAGATAGCTGAAGACAGCAGATGCATGAAGATATACAGCAGAAGACAAAAAGCGGAACACACAGATGACAAGAGAGAAGCGAGAAGCAGCTAAAGAAGAACAAAAAGAGGAACTAACAGTTGCGGAAGTGGGTGAATAAATAGCAATCACCCAGCTGAAAGAAAGAAGAAGGCTACAGGAAACAGAGAGCGACGGGAAGAGATCGGCCAGGACATCTCTGTAGCTCCTAGGGTTCTCTCATTTACCTTTATGTTATGAAATGCATATGTATTAGACTGTAAGCTCTCCTTGCGGAAGTTATGTAAGGATGATTGTGGATGAAGATATCAATAAAATTGCAGGTTACTGTCCCACTGTGTAGTTCTTATGCATGCATGATGATTACGATGGTTTAAAATTTTATTTGCTTAATACCCATGTATGCTCTGAATGTTCTTGCAGATATATCTATGTTTATGAAATCTGTTTAATAGTAATCATGAGTTGCGGATCTTTTCCTTGCTATTGATCTATTCCCCTTCTGCATGTGGTTGCGGCACGCCTCGGGTGAGACTCTCTGCTCTCCGGAGTAGGGTGATAATGCCGGCGTGGTTCTAGACTACAGCGGATTCCTTTGTTGGCCACAACTCTTGAACCTGGGTCTTGCCTGCGAGACCTGATTCCTCGCCAACATGTTGATATTTTTTTTATCCATGCAAAATAATATGCTACTAATTGTTTTTCATCATTCCTCAGGTTTAAAGAATTTTACCAGGAGGACGATGGAGCAAGGAAATTTCCAAAGAAGCTATGTTATGTAGCTCCAAGGATACCCTGGCATCCTAGTCAACTTGATATGATGCAAGGACCCACTTCACAATTCCAAGCTTATTCACATCCATCTCAAACTAATTGGGACACACTCCCTCCTTGGAAACCTTGGCCATCTCAACCCCAAAACCAATCTTGGAAACATGGTTGGAAAGGTCCTTATTGGGAAAATCCACAATATCCTCAATATTTCCCTCAATATCCTCCATACCCAACTCCATGCTATCCCTACCATCCACCACGCATCACAACCACAACCTCAACCACATCCATCTCATATATCCACCCCCACTCAACTACCTATACCACCATTTCCAAACCCACACCATGAAGTATCTCAGCCCACTTACAATGTTGAGGTACAACACTACCAATCATATCCTCTTGGTCTAAATGGTCTGCATCTTAGTTCAAGAAAACAATTGCAAATAAGAGATTTTCTCAATGTCATTGAAGGACAACATCAAGAAGAAGAAGATCCAAATGAGGAGATCAAAAGATTAAGTGTTGCACTTGATGAAGTGAAAATATCAGAATCATATCTTGAGAGAGTTCTCTCATGTTTACTGTGGGGGTTCCCATGTTTTGGCCAGATTGGCAAGACCAAAATATGAGACAACATAAAAACCACTTTCAGACCTCAGGATCTATCCCTCTTGGGTCCAGAGAGGGATCTCTCTATATAAGAAAAGTTTTTATGTCTTTGAAGCTCAGTGTTTAGGATATTAGGCTAGTTATAAGGCTCGAGATTTGTTTGTTTGATTAGTTTGGTTTGGTTGTTGGGAATCAAGAAAGAAGATTTCAGTATGAGACAAGGTTGAGCAAAGAGGATTTTAGGAAAAGGAGAGATATTCCAGGGAACATTCAAGACCATTGGGCAATGGAGTCAGGAAAGGGTTTACTTGCTATTCAATATGCAGGCTTTTAGTTGGGCTAGTCATCTAAAGCATTGGATTTTAAAGATAATAGTGTGGCATGAAATGGTAAGAGAGGAGGAAACAACAAAGATTTAGAACACAAAGTTAAAAACCTGAGATCAGAGAGAGACTTTGAACTCTCAATGCTTCGGCCTCCAGCTTGAGGGATCTTAGAAAGGTTCAATTAACTGAAAAGGATCCTAGTGAGATAGAGACAGAGTTCTAGACCTCCTAGTGTTCCCAATTCATTCAATTAAATCCTAACAAGAACATCTAAGACCAGATTCATTTAATTCATACATCAGCTAGCAGGCAATGACATCCACTACACTGGTTAAATTAACTGAAATCGACCCTTAGATAACACATTTAGTAGAAAACATCAAAGGCAAGGAGAGCAGAAACATAGGGTACCTAACAAGGGTAAATCCTATGCCATATTTCTGATGCGAGCCAGTATAAATGAAATGAAGTGAACTGCAAGTTAAAAACAAATACAGAGATAGGAAAACATCACCGTTGCTTTAGATCAGGATCCAAAGAAATGTGCTTGTCATATTAAAAAAGCAACACCAGTCAAGTACAACATTACCAATCGTTGAATATTCAGTCTGAAAACATCTTCTTCAGCCTATCTTACAAATTTACACAGAGACTATGTCTCAAAAGAAACAGCTTGTAATTCCTCTGATAACCGATCAAAAACCTTTACAATGAGTTCCTTCATGAATTTATAGCTCAAGTGAAGTAGAGAAGGTAGATGGAAAACTAAATGCAGCATTAAAACTCAGAAGAGGAAGGGAGCTGAGGCCTCGTTCTATTTTAAATTCTGAGCATTTATCTCTGGTACTCTTTGGATGAAAGAGTGGTCTTCGTCAGGCCTCCATTTACTCCAGGTATGTCTCTGATGTACTTGCTGTAACACTCTAGTGAACTAAACAAAAAGGTAGAATAATGATGCTAAGGTATGCCATACTATGTAACAAATGCTTCTGATAGCATAGGACTGTTATCAGGGCTGGAATTTCCTCAGGAACCCGGTATAGAATGGAGATAGTATGGGCACTTCGTTCTTTGTGGAAAGGACATACTGCTGATGTGAAACCCTGATAGTATTGTTTTCTGTGCGCTGGGCCTTCCATGTGATCCATGATGTCTTTGAACCGGTACCTTTCCCTTTAAAATCCCTGAAAAAGGCTCAAAAATCTTCTATTACGTGCCTTGAACTCTCTGCTACTCCAGTACTGTATTTGTTTATGCAATCTGAGCTTTAATGGCGCTGGAGAGGTTTTGCAGAGTTTGAACTCTGTCCTTTGATGAAATTTATGTTGCAGACACCTTTCCGGACATTTTCCTGTAATATCAGGCTCTAAATTCAGCTTCCTTTGTGCACGGTGCCGCTACAATAGTGCATATGAATCATGGTGGTTTTTTGCCTGCCTGTAACCCTGCAAAACACACAAACTTGTTAAGAAAACCATGCATGGGAAGGGCAGATGCAGCGGGGACGATGGAAATGACCGTGCGGTCTGGTAAAACGGTGGAACAGTGTAGGGTGACAGAAAAAACGCAGAGAAAACATAGAGGATGGTCTGAAGAAAGCTGGTGGACTGTGGCAAATTTTCGAATGAAAATAAATGAAAATTGACCTTTTAATCGAAATATATAGGGGACAGAAGAAAACGTGATGAAAACACGTGGACTGGTGATATGGCGGGACCGGTCAACGACGGGACATGCAGTTAAATCTGGACCGCCCGATCTCAGGAGGAGATCGACGGCTAAAAATGTGTCGGAGGGTGATGGACAGTGGGCCAGGGGTACGATTACCTTGGGCTATCCCCCGTGAAACTTCGTGGAGCGATCACCATTGGATGGGCAGCTCTGGATCGGACGGTGCACGTGCATATCGCGCCAAGTTTTCTGCCGAACGATAACGCGTGATGGGGGGGGAGTTTTCAAACAGTGTCGGTGCCACGCATCAGGCGATGAGTGGAATCGCCGCGAAATAAAAAATACCGCCAGCACTCAGACGGCGGTGTGATAAAAACCAACCAGTTTTTTAACAGGGCGAGCTAGCGTGGGGACCACTGAGCGGATAACCTCCGGGTCGTCGGATCTGCGGGTAAAATGGACGGTTGTGATGCGATCGGGGCGGTGAAAGGGGTGGGGACCATGGGCGCAATGGGATTGCAAAGACCGTCGAATCTGTGTAGATCGACGGCGGACCTTGCCCCCGATACACATTCGTGATGAGCGCTCTTCGGGCTAGTGCCAGGTTCTAGCACCCGAGTCACGTGGGGGGAGAAATTAAGGGGGCTGGCTTGAAGGGGGCTAAGACCCATATATGTCCAAAATATGGTTTTTGGCCCATTTTTAGTGCATTTTAAGGCCAATAAAGGATAACGACAGGGGAAAGAAGGGGAATTTAAACCACACCAGGGGTGTGTGTAGGATTTAGAGGGGGTTTTGGGATAATTTAGCAGGACTAAGGGAGGTATTTTGGGGTGAAAATGAGGCTTTGAAAAAGGGGGAAAAAGGGATGAAATGGATAATTCTTCAGGGGTATCAGGGGAAAATGAAGGCCTTTTTGGAGCACAATTATTTGCAATCAGAGAGGCTTTACAATGGGAATCAGCAGAGGGGATTTCATCAAAGGAAAAAGGCACAAGGAGGCTTCAAGGATGATGTGTTTTCAGAGGAAAAGCATTCCTTGAAGGCTCAAAAACATTTTAGCCCCCTGTTTCCTTGTCAAAAATTTATAGGGGGCTAACATTTACCATCATTTGCTCCATGTGTTCAAGAGAACAATCAGCAAAAAAGAGGAATATTTGACTTCCATAATAGAAGAGGACATCCAAGGTGATCCAACTTAGCAAGTGAACCAGGGGCATCACAACTATATTGACATATGGTTCCAAACAGTCATTATGTCGTAGAAACACACTCTTCTCCAACAATAATTGATACAACCTCATTCAAAGCAATTCATCTCTTATATTCAGGTACATGTCAGAACATGTATTCCAAGTGTGCACCTGATTTTATCTGTCACCTTGATGCGCACATGGCTCCATTGGAAGTATTCCTATACTTGAAAAAGTTTTTTTTTTTTTTCAAGTAGAGTAGGAAACTGAAAAAATAAATAAATAAATAAATAATATCTCAGGTGAAAACCTCTTTTGAGGCGTCTAATATTGGCTCACTGATTGAAAACCTCCATGAGGTGAACATTGGGTTGAAGGAAAAGAGAGTAAAATAAAATATCCTACGTGAAAATATCCTTTGAGGCACCTAGCAAACCTTCTAGTTGAAAACCTCATTGAGGCAGCTAGTAGGCCTTCAAAAAAAAATTAATAATAATAAAAATGCACTTCTCCATGTATCTCTCTGTAATGAATGCAGGTGCTCTCCAACCTTTTCAAGCAGAAAACAACAAGTTGGCACAAAAAAAAAATTGTTCAACACTTTAGTCAAAGGTATTCAAACTTGGACTTCCTCCTCCTATGCTCAAAAGCTCCAAAAGGACCTCAAGAAGATTATCAAATGTAGCTTTAGAACCACCAAAGACAGCTTCAACATCCATATCAGTGTTGGAAATACTGAGAGGGGGGGGGGGGGGTGAATCAGTGTTCCTTTCAATTAGAGCATTAGTTAATCTTCAATTATTATCAGTGTTTGTACAATGATAGCAGCAAACAAGAGGAACACAAATGCACATAGTTTTTAAGGTGGAAACCCACTCCGGGACAAAAATTACCTAATGTTTTTCTAATAATTCTTTAATATTCAACTCCAATTGAAAATAAAGCTCCAACTTCCTAGAATCTAGAAAATCATTCTTCTTCAGCTCCCACTGGATGGATGCTCCAATTCCCGAGATTCTTCAGTAGTCAACTAAACGGATGCCCCAACACCCAATGAGCTACAACTCACCCTAGCACCACCCTACCACCCTATAGAACAATAAAAGAATAATGGACTCTCGTACCAGGGAAAATGGTCCACTTTACAATGATATAGAATGATGTAGAAGAAGAAGATATATTAGACCATAACCCCAACTTTGACACAAGCACCTAATGATGATCCTAGACCTCCCAACGCTGCCCTTTCAACCCTTGGTAGATAGATACTAGTACAATTTGTAAAATAATGTATTTACAATGACTAAGTACAATGATACCTTTACAATGATTGTATGCAGTGCTGCCCACTTGAAGACTTCATATGATGAAATTCTTGCTACTGTTATGCACCTTTGTTGCTGCTCTTGTCATTCTACCCTCTAATGCACCTTTCTTTGCTTTGCTGCCATAGAAATTCTGGTCCTTTGCAACCCTTGACAACACATGATCTAGCTTTTTCTTGCCTTCTAGGAGATCGATATTGAATCTGGTGTATCTCTTTTATTTAGGATCCCCAATATCTGATTTTTGGTCCTGTAGTATTCCTCTGATTCTTCTTTCCAATGCCATAGGTCTAACCCAATTTGGATTCTTCAAGAGAGAGTTATACCCAATTTCTCACAATGCCCTAATTATGGACTGTTTCAGCAGAGTGCACTTGTACGGCGTGTCGTGTGTCACATTTTATTCATTTGGCTTTGAAATTGATAGAGAGAAGATTACAGACTGTGCACTATCTGCCACTTTTTACAAAAATCCAATCCGATACTCAGAGAGAGAGTTATGACGAATTTACCAAGGTCACTTCTTTGAGATGAATTTTAGGAGCCTGCAAAAACCCTGACTTCCACATATCATATCTCCAAAAATATTGCACATCTTGATCTGAAATTTTTACTCCAGCTTCCTCAGGATTTCGGCTTCACCTCATACAAATTTCATTCTTCTGAACCTTCGTAGAAAAAAATTTATAGCGAAAATTCCACGATGACTTGTTTCAGATGGCTGAATCCCTTCATAAGGAGGAAATGAAGATCACAATTTATATGAATGCTTAAGTTGAGAGGGGCTTCAACAACTGAAAGTGGGTGGGATTTTAGGAGCTTAAAAAAATATTAATTATGACTTTTCAATGACCCATGCCCATACCCCATGGGGTTTTATCCCACTAACTGGGGGTATAAACTTCAAACATGAATATCTCCCAAACCGTGAAGAATTACATGGCGTGCCATATATCAACATAAACATATCAACAAGTAGAAACCATCAAAAGCATTATTGACACAAAATATATTAATTTGGAAGGTAAAAATTCCCATGCAATATTGGGTTAGCCCCTGGTGCTTCTTGGGTTGACATCAATGACAACCGCTGATCAACAATCTCCCCCTTTGGCATTGATGGCAACACAAGTACTCCCCCTGCAATCATGACACCTCTTCCTAAAACATACTCTCCCCCTTTGACATCAATGGAAAAGGGTAACTCCTCCTGAAACACAACCATCCTACGGACCTGTACACACTTCCACTCATGCTGACGCACAACCGTCCTGCAGACCTGTACACACTTCCACTCCCCCTAACACACAACCGTCCTGCAGACCTGTAATCTAATGAGAACTTGGGAGAATCCCAAGATTTTGACGAAGATATTCAAATGCTTCACTAGGTAAAGGTTTATTGAAGATATCATCAATTTGTTCTTTTGTACAAACATACTCAAGTTTGATATTATTTTCAGCGACTTGTTCTCTAACAAAATGATATTTGATCAGAATGTGTTTTGTTTTTGAATGCATGACAGGATTCTTGGAGATGCTGATGGCACTATTGTTGTCACAGAATATGGGAATAGGCTCACTGAATTTTACTTGAAGATCTTGCAAAGTTTGTTTCATCCAAAGGACTTGAGTACAACATGATGTTGTTGCAATGTATTATGCTTCCTTTGTAGATAACAAGATTGAAGTTTGCTTTTTTCTCAACCATGTTATGAGACAACCACCTAGATAGAATGTTGCTCCACTAGTACTCTTACGATCATCAATGCTTCCTGCCCAATCTGCATTTGTAAAGGCTTGAATAATGAGATTGTTACCCTTGGGATACCACAAGCCATATTCTTTTGTGCCCTTTAGATATCAAAGAATTCTTTTGACAGCGATAATATGTGATTCTTTTGGTGCTGCTTGGAATCTTGCTACTTGTCCAATTGCTTGCATAACATCTAGCCGAGAGGCTGTTACATATAGAAGACTACCAATCATAGATCTGTACAACCTTTGATCCACATCCTTAGATGAGTCGTCTATGCTCAATTTGCAACCTTATACCATTGGAGTAAGGACGGGTTTGCAATCTTCCATTTTGAATTTCTTGAGCATTTCCTTGATGTACTTGGCTTGACATATAAATATTCCTTTCTCTTGCTGAGATATTTGAAGCCCTAAGAAGTATGTCAGCTCACCAAGTAAAGACATCTCAAACTGACTTTGCATCTTTGTAGAAAAGTTCTTACTTAGTCGATCATCATTGCTACCAAATATTATATCATCCACATATACCTCAACGATTTTTAAATTATCTTTATCTATTTGTACATAAAGATTGCTATCAACAGTACCTTTCTTGAACCCTTGTTGACATAGATATCCATCAATACGAGCATACCATGCTCTAGGAGCCTGCTTGAGACCATATAGAGCCTTCTTTAACCTAAGACATAGTCTTGTTTTTGTGATAGTAGAAAACCTTCAGGTTGTTTGATGTAAACTTCTTCTTCTAATTCTCCATTCAGAAATGTTGACTTAACATCCATTTGGTAGACTTTCATTTTTCTTGAACATGCATAGGAAAGAAACATTCAGATGGCTTCCATTCTGGCCACTGGTGCAAATGTTTTGTCGAAATCAATTCCTTCCACTTGTGCATAGCCTTTGCAAACCAATGTTGCTTTGTTTCTGGTAACCTGCCCATCTTCATTAAATTTTTTCTTGAACACCCATTTAGTCCCAATGACATTTTTATCTTTTGGTCATGGAACTAATTCCCAAGTGTTATTCTTCTCAATTTGATCCAGTTCTTCATTCATAGCTGCTACCCAATGTTCATTCTGGTTGGCTTCCTCAAAACTACTAGGCTCAAAGGTTGCTAGAAAAGCAACGTGAGCATGTTGTGATGAACGAAGCTTTCGACCTTCATTTATGTCACCAATGATTTGATTTGATGGATGGTTCTTTTGAATCCACTCTTTTGTTCTCCTTAGAGGAGCTTCTTGTTGTTGTTCTGGTATATCCTGATGATCATTGTTTACTTCTTCCTCCTTGATAGTTGCTTCTTGTTCTACAATTTTATCTGTGTCTTTTTCAGCCTCTGTCTTAAGTTTCAAAGATTCTAGATACTCATCATTACTCGCTAGAACACCATATTCTTCAAATGTAACATTTATGCTCTCCACTATCCGTTTTCATCTTAGATTATAGCATTTATAGGCCTTTCTTTTGCGAGAGTAACCAACAAAGATACCTTCATCAACATGTGATTCAAACTTACCCAAATTTTGATCTTCTCTTTTGATATAACATTTTCTTTCGAAGATTCTGAAATATTTTACATTAGCTGTTTTTCCTTTCCATAATTCATATGGAGTCTTGTTGCAATTATTTCTGAGAAGACTTCGGTTGATAATGAATACTGTCGTATCAATTGCTTGAACCTAGAATTTTTCATCCAATTTTGAATCCTTCAACATTGTTCTACCTGTTGGGGTTCCCATGTTTTGGCAAGGTTGGAAATACCAAAATATGAGACAACATAAAACCACTTTCAGACCTCAGGATCTAGCCCTCCTGGGTCCATAGAGGGATCTCTCTATGATATGTCAAAGGTATATGACTTTGAAGCTCAGTGTTAAGATGTTAGGCTAGTTATAAGGCTCAAGGTTTGTTTTTTTATGTATGTTTGGTTACTGGTCATCAGGAAAGAAGGGTTCAATGTAAGACAAGGATGAGCAAAGAGGATTTAGGCAGAGGTGAAGTATTCCAGGGAGCATTCAAAACCATTGGGCAATGGAGTCAAGAAAGGGTTTACTTGCTATTCAATGTGCAGGCTTTCAGTTGGGCTAGTCATCTAAAACATTGGATCTTAAAGATGATAGTGTGGTATGGAATGGTAAGGGAGGAGGAGACAATAAAGTTTTGGAGCACAAAGTTAATGACCTAAGATCAGAGAGATACTTTGAACTCTCAATGCTTCGGCCTCCAGCTTGAGGGATCTTAGAAAGGTTCAATCAATTGAAAAGGATCCTAGTGAGATAGAAACAGGGTTCTAGACCTCCCATTGTTCCCAATTCATTCAATTAAATCCTAACAAGAACATCTAAGAACAGATTCATTTAATTCATACATCATCTAGCAGGAAATAACATCCACTACACTGGTTAAATCAACTGAAATCAACTCTTAGATAACACATTTAGTAGAAAACATCAAAGGCAAGGAGAGCAGAAACATAGGGTGTTGGAAATGTTGTCATTGATGGCAATGGAATTTGCAAAGACAGGAGCAGCACCTAAACTATCCATAAGGCAAAAGAAATAGAGAGGTCGCAGAGGCAGCAGATGAAACAGAGGAATTAGAGATAGAGCAGTAGAGTTGAATTAGGGGTTTAATACAGTTTGAAAAGGAGATGACAAAAGGGAAAGCTGTTAGGAAGAGACAAGGTAATAGATTGAAGGACAACTTGAATATATGGACAAGATTTGTATATGTTAATGAAGAACTGTGAAAATTGTGTTAAGTATGGTTGAGTAAATCTGGAATATATATGACCTGTGTGATCAATTTCATAATGGGCAGAGGATACCTACGGTGCCCGGAAAGGAATGAAATCATTGTTGCCGAGTTAGGAATATGTATTATATGTGTATTGACTGATGCAATTCCTGTGTGGAATCTCCTGAACCTCTGTATGAGTCTCTGCGTATGGAGTTAAATGTGAAACCCTGTTGAGGAATCATGGTAGTAGGATTCGAATTCCAGGATGAGACCTTCTTGTAATGAAGAACTGGCTTAGTTTGATATTTGCAGTCGTGGAACTACTTGGTTGAATATATGAGGGGCTCTCGAGGCATTCAGTGTATCCATTGAAGAACTTAATGGTGGCAGAGATATGATGCTTTTGAATGTACAGGTAGAAGCGAAACTGTGACAGGATAGAACTCTAAAAAGGAAGGCTGATATGTTATATATATATCATAGCAGAATTGAAGAATGACATTGAATTGTCACGAGTTAATATTTGTAAGGAAATCCCATTGGAAATCCTGCCAAAGATTGACCAGAGTTATAGCGCAAACCCAGACTAACCCTTTGGAATCATGAACGGAACCTTGAGCTAAGGGCGGAACCTCGAAGGAGGAACAGTGAAGGCGGTTTATGGTTTTCATCACACCGCTTTCAATGGGCAAGCGGTATTCAAGAGGTGGGGAGCGATTCCATAGAACGGGCGACACGCGTCCCTGTACGATTTTACAAAACCGCTTTTCACTATGCGCCATTGCGCGTTATATTTCGACACAGGACGCCCAGCGATATCGTTGAGCGTCGTTGATCTAGGAAGGGGTCATCGGACGGTTGTCATTTGTTGAAGATGCGCAAATATTAACACAGATACGGTAGACCACCGCACGTTAACGTTCAGCATCGGAGGTCGAGCAATATTTATATACGCCGTTGATCTGGAAGCTTGCTAATCTAACGGTGATCGAAAGCTGGACTTGCGCGAAGTTTACTGTGGTACGATGGGTTTATTGGATTGGCTATTGACTATGTATGTGGGCCCGGGGTCAAAGGTTTATCGTAAGATTAATTTATTTGGAAGCGTTGGATATTTCTATAAAGTCCGAAGGGTTAAACTTTAGACATAAGGTTTGGGAATTCAAATGTTGTAAATATATTTATTTATCAATTTCTTTAAAATTGATAAATAAAATTTAAAAAGAGATCAAAAGCCCCGTTGGATAAACTAAAAAGAATACTGACAGAGGAATACCATTAGTGGTTTGTGGTTTTGACTCATGGTTTTAATAAAGGCAAAACTATATAAGGAGAATAAAAATAGAGAACAGGGTGTGCATCGTAAGGGTTGTGAACAAAAATTTCTCCATGGAATATCTGTATGGGCGAGCTCTATTCTTAACTGATTAATCTGAAACTACGATGCACCCATGGATAGAATGATCTGACGATGATGAATCTCTGGTTTTGAACGACGGACGAAATCATGAAGAACTGGTGTGAGTGTACTGAATGAATAAATCTGGTGGCCTGCAAGGTATGTCATGTGGAAACTGGTCGATCCAGTATGAAAATTGATGAAACGTGTTCCGCAGTAGTGCTGAGGGTCGAATCCTTCAGTGAGGGGGTTGTAGCTCCCTTCCAGTGGTAGCTGGTAAACGAGAGTAGGGGGTAGTAGCTCCCTTCCAGTAGAGGCTGGTAAACGAGAGCAGCGGGTAGTAGCTACCTTCCAGGAGAGGCTGGTAAATTAGAGAAGGTTGTAGCCTTCTGCAGGTGGGTGCCTGCATGCTGGTATAAGTCTGCACCAGCATATATTGTAATAAGTTTTCTCTATAATAAATATTAAAGACTGAGATTACAGCAGCGGTGGTTTTCTTCCGAATTGGGTTTCCACCTTAAATCCTGGTGTTCATATGTGTTGTTTATGTTTGATGGTTTGTTCTGTTATTTCTGTTCATGCTTAATTCTTATCTGATGCAATACTCTAAGTAAATACATAATAAGATATATGGACATACATGTTGGATGCAATACTGTAACATATGGTTTTAAGAGAAAGAAAAGAAAAATTGTTCAGCCCTAAATACTGATTCACCCCCCCCCCCCCCTTCTCAATATTTTTCCCAACAATTGGTATCAAAGCAGGTCCTTCTGAAAAATCTTAGCCGCTAGAAGGAAGATCAAGCAAGATGAGAAATCAAGATGGAACAGCATCTATCAGGCCTCCACTCTTTAATGGAAACAATTTAATCTTCTGGAAAACAAGGATGAGATCCTATCTTTAGTCTCTGGGAGAAGAGGTATGGGAAATTGTTGAAGGAGGATATCAATATCCAGCTGCAGTACCAACAGATCTGACGGAAAGAAAGAATTATGAAACAAATGCAAAGGCGGTCAATGCTCTATTGGGAAGCCTAACTGAATCAGAATTTGTCAAAGTCATGCAGATGAATACAGCAAAGACAATATGGGACAAAATTATTCTAAGTTATTAAGGTGATGCAAAGGTAAAAAGTGCTAAACTCCAAACTCTCAGAATTCAATATGAGAATCTAAAAATGGATAATGAGGAGAGCATTGCAAATTTATTTTTACGTCTTGATGATATTGTAAATCGTATGAGAAATCTGGGAGAAACAATAACCGAATCTACTTTGGTTGAGAAAGTCCTAAGATCACTAACGAAAAAATTTGAGTCAAAAGTCTTTGATCTTGAAGAAAAGCAGGATCTTCAAAATCTTACTATGGTGCAACTTCATGGCATACTAACTGCATATGAAATGAGAAGAGGAGGACCATCTGAAGTCAAAGAAGCAGTCTTTAGAACTTCTACAAAAGGGAAGGAAGTACAAAAAATAGAAGGATCAGGATATATCTCAGAAGAAGATGAGATCAACTTTGTAAAGAAACTTCAACTTGGCACAGGACGGTTTAGAGGTAAGCTTCCTTTCAAATGTTTTGATTGTGGAAGAGTTGGTCATTATGCTACTAAGTGTCCTTATAAAGAAACACATAAAAAAGGGAAGGAAGTGGCAAAAAGGAATAAGAATCGTTTTAGCACTAGAAAGAGTTACTATACTCATGAAGACAGTGATGGGTTATCTGATAGTGAGGAAGAATGTGAACAAGATCTTAGACTTCTCATGGCATTTGAAAAAGAATCTAGAGAAGAAAATGATACTTTTGTGGATGCTCTAGAAGACAGTGATTTTCTTGATGAAAACAATAAACTCAAAATCTGCTTAGAAGAGAGTAAAATAACCATAGAAACTCTGAAAATCAACTTGAAGAAAAAGAGAAACAAAATGAGAAATTAGAATGTGAAGTAGTAAGTCTAAGAAAATAACTTGAGAAAGTACAGACTCTGAATCTTAGATTTGCTAAAGGATCTGAAACCTTAGATGAGATTATCAAGGTACAACGTTCTCCTCTTATAAAGACAGGTCTTGGATATTTTGGAGAATCTTCTCAGGCTTCAGCACCAAATTATCTAAAAGAGTTACAGTTGGTTTACAACATGCTGCCACTCAGCAAGGGAATAAATAATCTTTATAGGTAAAGCATGATCATCTCAATTCAAAGAACACTAACAGGAATTTCTCTCAAAGAGACACCAATCAACAGGTAAATTCATGTAGAAGATTTTATGATCGCAGAAATTTCTTCTTCAATGGACAATGTTTCTCATGTCACAATTTTGTTCATAAAGTTGTTCAATGTGTTGCATATAAAACCATCATGACAAGAGAAGCAAGAAAGAAAAGGATTGATATTGAAACAAAGAAGAATACTTATAACAACTTTTCTCCTCTTCAAAATGAAGTTGAATGTGCTTATTGCAATAACTTTGGCCATGAAGAATCTGAATGCAAGAGCAAAGTTCATCCAAAAGAACATGTTCCTTCAAGCTCCAAAGTATGGAAAAAGAAGGAATTACAGGTTGAAAATTGTGGCATAGCGTTATTTGCAGAAGATAAAGAAAACCAATGGTACATTGATAGTGGATGCTCAAGACACATGACAGGTGATAAAGACAAAATTATTGCATATAGTGCTCTAGAAAAGGAAAAGAATGTTACATTTGGAAATGATACTCCTGCGATCATTAAGGGAAAAGGGTCTATTTTTCTAAAAGAAAAGGTGAAATCTAATGAAGTCATGTATGTGGATGGATTAAAGCATAACTTGTTAAGTGTAAGTCAAATGTGTGATCAAGGAACTGAAGTTGTCTTTAGTTCAAAAGAATGTGTGATACGTGATCTTGATACAGGTAAAGCAATTATAAAAGGAAAAAGAACTCCAAACAACCTGTATATATTGAAGAACTGCAAAGAACAATGTTATTTGAGTAAATATTCAGAAAATTGGCTATGGCATAGAAGTTTGGGGCATCTGAGCTTCTCTCAAATCAACAAATCAAGCAGACTTAAAGCTGTTCGTGATCTTCCCAATATTACTCTACCTGAAAATATCATATGTAAATCTTGCCAATTCGGTAAGCAAACCAGAGTACAATTTAATGCCAAGGAAGGATCATCAAGTAAGCCTCTTGAACTCATTCATACTGACATATGTGGACCTATGAGGAAAAAGTCACCACGTGGTGAAAAATACTATATCTTATTTATTGATGATTTCTCTAGAATGTGTTGGATTGGGTTGATTAAACACAAAGATGAAGCATTTGAGAAATTTCAGATCTTCAAAGCACTGGTTGAAAATGAATTAGATCTAAAAATCAAGTGTCTTAGATCTGATCGAGGAGGAGAATATACATCAGATGAATTCCTTGAATATTGTGAACAACATGGCATAAAAAGACAGTTTTCTGTAGCTGGCACTCCACAACAAAATGGTGTTGCAGAAAGAATGAATAGAACAGTTCAACAAATGGCTAGAGCTATGCTTGATGATTCTGGAACACCTGACACATTTTGGGGAGAAGCAGCACATACAGCAGTAAACATTCTCAACAAGGCACATGTTCGTGTAAATAGTGATAAAAATCCATATGAACTCTAGTATGGTAATCCTCCCACTATAAAGAATTTTAGAATTTTTGGAAGCAAATGCTTTATCAAGAATAATGATGAAAAACTTGGCAAGTTTGAACCCAGAGCAGATGAAGGAATATTTCTTGGTTACTCCTCTAGGAGTAGGGAATATAAATGTTACAATAAAAGACTTCGAAATATTGTTGAATGTATTGATGTTGTTATTGATGAGTCTCCTACAGCTCCAAAATAAGAAAAGCAAACAACAGATGAAGATGATGATGACACATATCCTTCTACATCAAATAGTAATGATACAAACAATGAACCCAGTGAAGAACCCGAAGATGATTTGTCTGAAAAGGCTCCCTCCAGATATGTTCAAAAGAATCATCCAGAATCTCAAATTTTGGGAGAAAAGGGATCAGGTGTACAAACAAGAAGAACTCTTGTGGGATCTTCTAGCAATCTGGCATTTCTGTCCACTATTGAACCTCACAGTGTTAGTCAAGCTAGCAAAGATGAATGTTGGATTCAAGCCATGAATGAAGAGCTTGATCAAATTGAAAAGAATCACACTTGGGAATTAGTACCAAGACCTCATGACAAAAATGTCATTGGAACTAAATGGATATTCAAAAACAAGTTAAATGAGAATGGGGATGTTATAAGAAATAAAGCTAGACTTGTTTGCAAGGGATATGCTCAACAAGAAGATATAGACTTTGAAGAAACCTTTGCTCCTGTAGCCAGAATTGAAGCCATAAGAATGTTTCTTGCTTTTTCAAGCTTCCAACAAATCAAAGTTTATCAAATGGATGTTAAATCTGCTTTTCTCAATGGTGATCTAGAAGAAGAAGTTTATATAGAAAAACCAAAAGGATTCATTTTGGGAAATTATGAAAAACTTGTTTGTAGACTTAAAAAGGCTCTATATGGTCTCAAACAAGCTCCAAGGGCATGGTACTATCGTCTTGACAAATATCTTCATCAACAAGGATTCCCAAAAGGGACTGCTAATAGCAACTTATACACAAAAACTGAAAATGACAAACTATTGATTGTGGTTGTATATGTTGATGATATCATTTTTAGAAGTAATGAAGAGTCTGTGAGTCAGAAATTTGCTTCTGATATGCAGCAAGAATTTGAAATGTCTTTACTTGGGGAACTAACATTCTTTCTTGGATTTCAAGTGCAACAAGCAACAGATGGCATTTTCTTATCACAAGAAAAATACCTTAAGCAAATCCTGAAGAAGTATGGCATGGAATATTGCAAACCTGTAAGTACACCAATGATAACCGGATGTAATCTCAGTTCTAGTGATGATTCCCCCACGGTGAATCAACCAGAATACAGATCCATGATAGGAATTCTACTTTATCTCACTGGGACAAGACCAGACATTATGCATGCAGTTGGGATTGTTGGACGATTTCAAGCCAATCCAAAAGAGTCTCACCTTCAGGCTGTGAAAAGAATATTCAAATATCTACAAGGAAATCAAGATTTTGGACTATGGTATCCAAAGAATGCATGCATACACTGATGCAGATTGGGTTGGAAGTGTTGATGATCAGAAAAGCACTAGTGGTGGTACATTCTATATGGGGCCCCGGTTAGTATCTTGGTCTAGCAAGAAGCAAAGCTCTATTGCCTTATCTACAGCAGAAGCAGAATATGTGGTTGCAGCATCATGTTGCACTCAACTTCTTAGAATCTTTGGAAATCCTGCCAAAGATTGACCAGAGTTATAGTGCAAACCTAGACTAACCCTTTGGAATCATGAACGGAACCTTGAGCGAAAGGCGGAACCTCGAAGGAGGAATAGTGAAGGCGGTTTATGGTTTTCATCGCACCGCTTTCAACGGGCAAGCGGTATTGAAGAGGTGGGAAGCGATTCCATAGAACGGACGACACGCGTCCCTATACGATTTTACAAAACCACTTTTCACTATGCGCCATCGCGCGTTATAGTTCGACCCAGGACGCCCAACGATATCGTTGTGCGTCGTTGATCTGGGAAGGGGTCATCAGATGGTTGTCATTTGTTGAAGATGCGCAAAGAGTAACACAGATACGGCGGACCATCGCACGTTAACGTTCAGCATCGGAGGTCGAGCGATATGTATATACGTCGTTGATCTAGAAGCTTGCTAATCTAACGGTGATCGGACACTGGACTTGCGCGAAGTTTACTGTGGTACGATGGGTTTATTGGATTGGCTATTGACTATGTATGTGGGCCCGAGGTCAAAGGTTTATCGTAAGATTAATTTATTTGGAAGCGTTGGATATTTCTAAAAAGTCCGAAGGTTTAAACTTTAGACATAAGGTTTGGGAATTCAAATGTTGTAAATATATTTATTTATCAATTTCTTTAAAATTGATAAATAAAATTTAAAAAGAGATCAAAAGCCCCGTTGGATAAACTAAAAAGAATACTGACAAAGGAATGCCATTAGTGGTTCGTGGTTTTTACTCATGGTTTTAATAAAGGCAAAACTATATAAGGAGAAGAAAAATACAGAACAGGGTGTGCATCGTAAGGGTTGTGAACAAAAATTTCTCCAAGGAATATCTGTATGGGCGAGCTCTGTTCTTAACTGATAAATCTGAAACTACGATGCACCCATGGATAGAATGATCTGACGATGATGAATCTCTAGTTTTGAACAACGGACGAAATCATGAAGAACTGGTGAGAGTGTACTGAATGAATAAATCTGGTGGCCTGCAAGGTATGTCATGTGGAAACTGGTCGATCCAGTATGAAAATTGATGAAACGTGTTCCGCAGTAGTGCTAAGGGTCGAAGCCTTTAGTGAGGGGGTTGTAGCTCCCTTCCATTGGTAGCTAGTAAACGAGAGCAGGGGGTAGTAGCTCCCTTCCAGTAGAGGCTGGTAAACGAGAGCAGGGGGTAGTAGCTACCTTCCAGGAGAGGCTGGTAAATTAGAGAAGGTTGTAGCCTTCTGCAGGTGGGTGCCTGCGTGCTGGTATAAGTCTACACCAGCATATATTGTAATAAGTTTTCTCTATAATAAATATTGAAGACTGAGATTACAGCAGTGGTGGTTTTCTCTCGAATTGGGTTTCCACCTTAAATCCTGGTGTTCATATGTGTTGTTTATGTTTGATGGTTTGTTCTGTTATTTCTGTTCATGCTCAATGCTTATATGATGCAATGCTCTAAGTAAAGACATAATAAGATATTTGGACATACATGTTGGATGCAGTACTGTAACATATGGTTTTAAGAGAAAGAAAAGAAAAATTGTTCAGCCCTAAATATTGATTCACCCCCCCCCCCCTTCTCAGTATTTTTCCCAACATAGGGTACCTAACAAGGGTAAATCCTATGCTAGATTTCTGATGCGAGCCAGTAGAAATGAAATGAAACAAAATGCAAGTTAAACACAAATACAGAGATAGAAAAACATCACCGATGCTTTAGATCAGGATCCAAAGAAATGTGCTTGTCATATTAAAAAGAAACACCAGTCAAGTACAACATTTCCAATAGCTTGATATTCAGTCTGAAAACATCTTCCTCAGCCTATCTTACAACTTTACACAGAGACTACGTCTCAAAAGAAACAACTTTCAATTCTCTGATAACTGATCAACAACCTTTACAATGAGTTTCTTCATGAATTTATAGCTGAAGTGGAGCTGAGAAGGTAGGTGAAACACTAAATGAAGCATTAAACTCAGAAAAGAAAGAGGGTCGAAGCCCATTTTGTTTAAACCCTGTGCATTTATCTCTGGCGCTCTTTTGATGCAAGAGTGGTCTTCTCCAGGCTTCCATTTACTCCGGGCATGTCTCTGATGTACTCTGCTGCAGCAATCTGTAGTACTTCTAGTGAATAAACAAAAAGGTAAATAAATGATGCTAGGGTCTGCCATACCGTGAATCAAATGCTCTGGTAGCATAGGACTGTTGTCAAATCTCTCTAGAACACGGCATAGGATGAGAACTGTATGGGCACATCATCCTTTATGGAAAGAACCTTCTGCTGATGTGAAAACCCTTTAGTATAATTTTATGTGCCTTGGACCTTCTGATCGATCCTCGGGATCTTTGAACTGGTACCTTTGCCTTCTAAATCCCTGAAAAAGGCTCAAAAATATTCAATTACGTGCCTCAAACTCTCTGTCGCCCCATTTCTATCTATTTCAGCGAAAAACCGAGCTTTAATGGCACCAAAGAGGTTTTGTAGAGTTTGAACTCTGTCCTTTAATGAAATTTATATTGTAGACACCTTTCCGGACATTTTCCTATAATACCAGGCTCTAAATTTAGCTTCTTCTGCGCACTGTGCCATTACAATAGTGCGTACGGATCATGGCGGTTATCCGCCTGTCTATAACCCTGCAAAACATGCAAACACGTTACGAAAACCATGCATGGAGGTGGTGGATGCAACGGGGATGATGAGAATGTCCATGCAGACTGCTGAGATGGCGGAAAAGTGTGGGATTACGGTGGAAAATGCAGTGGGAGGCTTGCAGAATGGTGGCGCAGTGGGAAAATGCAGTTGGAGGGTGGCGAGAACAGAAATTTTAATGTAAAACATTAAAATTTGACCTTTGAACGCACATATATACATGGACGGGCGAGAAATACGATGAAACATGTGGAATGGGTGACGTGGCGGGACCGGTCAACGGCAGGACATGCCATCAAATATGGTCCATCCGATCTCAGGAGGAGATCGACGGCTGGGGACATGGCGGAGGGCGATTGAATCTAGACCGTCCGATCTCGAGAGGAGATCGACGACTGAAAATGCATCTGAGGGCAACGCATGGTGGGCCAGGGGTACATTTGTCCTGGGTTAATTTTCGCGCATCTTCGGGGTGCGATGACCGTTGGATGGAGGGCTTCAGATTGAACGGTTGATATGCATATCGCGCCGGGTCAAATGCCGAACGTTAACGCGTGATGGGGGGATGGTTTTGAAATAGTGCCAGTGCCACGCGTCATGCGATGAGTGGAATCGCTGGCCAAACAAAAAATACCGCCCACCCCTCAAAGGCGATGCGATAGAAACCGTCGGATTTTGAACAGTGATCGTGGTGTGGGGACCACCAAGGCGAGCGGATTCCAGACCATCGGATCTGTGGGCAAATGAACGCTTATGATGCGCTGAACGAGCGGTGAAAGGGTCGAACGATGAACATTGTGGGGATCACGATAACCGTCCGATCTACACAGATCGACGATCCAGAACGATCCCGATATATAATTGCGGTAAGCGCCTTTCGGGCTGGCAGGTGGTTCTAGCGCCAGGCCACATGGGGGGAAATACGGTTCATGGGCTAGCCAAAAAGGGTGTTAAAACCATACACATAAACAAAATGCTTATTCGGCCCATTTTAATGCAATTTGAGGGCAGAATTGGGTAATGATAGAGGGAAACAGGGGAAAATAGGCCAAACAAGGGGTGTGTGCAGGATGTAAAGGGGATTTTGGGAGGATTTAGGGGATCAGAGGGGAATTTGACAAGGGGAAAAAAAGGCTAAAATGGGGCATTCTGCAGGGAACAATGGGCAAATGTAGACTTTTGGAGCACAGCTTTTGCAATCAGTGAGACCTTATAAAAGGAGTCAGCGGAGGGAATTTTATCAAAGGCAAAGACACAGGAGACTTCAAGGATGATGTGTCTTCAGGGGAGATGCATTCCTTGAAGGCTCAAAAACAATTTAGCCCCCTACTTTTCTTGTCAAAAAATTTATAGGGGCTAACAGTGGCTCCACATGGGGATGGCTTCTTCTTGAAGGAGACAAGAATTTAGAAAATGATCTTTGGTGTAGGCCAGATGCCTGATGCTTAAGCCACCTTTCTTCTTTGATTTTCAGCTGCCACAATTGTGAAGACATCAATTAAGCAGAAAAACTTTCCCAATCAATCTACCTGCCCATTCTACAATCCTAGCATTTTTTCTTCTAGGGTGCATTTGAACTAGCAGACCCTTTACATCATTTTTTTTTTTTTTTTTTACAAACAAGAAAATAAAACTATTCTATTTCTACCCTTATTGCTCCATGAGACCAGATTAAACTTTTGGCCTCATATTTTTCTCTACCTATTCTAACATCTGCTGGGATTAAACTTTCCAACAGATTTCTTCTCTATATTCTACAACAGAAATTTAAAAACAGTCAAACTAGGATTAGACAGTCTAGTTTGCTGTGGATCCAAGGCATAAAGACAGTTGCACATGGACAGAACTTTGCAGAAAATTGAAAACAAAATCTTTAAGGCTTGAAATCTGAAGTTTGAAGCATCCTTCTTTCCTTTGTGACTCAAGTTTTGAGCTTGTTAGAGTCACTTTCCCTTTTTTTCATTTCAGCTCTGGTTTTGGGCTTGTTAGAGCTGACTCTTTTTCTTCTTTGCTGGTCCAGGTTTTGGGCATGTTTGAACCAGCGATCTTTGCTTTCTTTGGCTCAGGTTTTGATAATATTAGAGCCAACCTTTGCACTTCAGAGGTTCATGTTTTGAGCATGTCTGAACCTCTCCTTTCTTTCTGTTTTTTTTTTTTTTTTTTTTGGAACATTTTCTCTTTTTCTTGGAAACAAACACTGCAATGGTATGTACAATGGAAATGGAAACTGGAAATTGGAAATCAGCAGAAGTAGTGTTTGAGCATCCTGCCATTGACAGGACCCCCACACAGCTCTGTACCATCTAACTCTTGTAGAAAAAAGGCATTTGGACCCACAGTGGCCTGGATGATGTAGGGACCTTGCCACAAACTGTCAAACTTGTCGTGCTTTCCTTTGTCCTCCCTCCTTGAGTCCCACTTCAGAAATTTATCTCCAATTTTGAAATCAGAGGCCTTAGTTCTTTTGTCAAATAACTTCTTTATATTTTCCTGAACCTTGATATCTATGTTATAGACCTCTTCCCTTGTTTGTTGGAGATGAATTGTCTAGTTTATTCTCCTCACCATGCTATCTTCTTCTGTTTGTATCTCTTGAACGAGTTTAATCACTAGTATTACAAGGCTGGTGGGAAACACTGCTTCTGTTCCATAGACAAGCTGGTATGGTGACATGCCAATGGATTTCTTTGTCGTAAGCCTGTCAGCCCACAGGGCATGCACTAACTTGTAATGCCATGACTTTTTGTTCTCTTCCAGCAGCTTTTTTATGATGGTCACCAGGCTCTTGTTTGATGATTCAACTAATCCATTACCTTGAGGGTAATAGGCAGTTGAATGACCAAGTGCTATTTGATACCTGTGACAAAAATCCAGCATTTTCTTGGATCCGAAAGCAGCAGCATTATCAGTGATTATTTTCCTTGGGCAGCCAAACCGAGAGAGGATATGACCTTCTAGGAACCTAATGATGACTGAATTTGTGGCATTCCTAGTAGGTATGGCCTCTATCCACTTAGTGAAGTAGTCTGTGGCTGTTAAGATCCATTTGTGTTGTGCAGAGGAAGCAGGATGAATTTCTCCTATGAAATCTAGGCCCCATTGCATAAAGGGATCTTCAACAGTGATGGATTGCAAGGGTAAGGGAAGGAGTTTTCTTTTGCCTTCAAAAATTTGGCTTTGTGGCAGGCAATTACTGTCTTATGGATATCATTGAAGAGTGTAGGCCAATAGTAGCCAGCTCTGAGTATTTTGTTTGCAGTGGCTTTCCAGTTCAGGTGGCCTCCACACTCTCCGGCATGGAATTCTTGTTTAATCCTTTCTGCTTCAAACTCAGGCAAACATTTAAGCAATAGGCCATTGGGATTTTTCCAGTATAAGCCTTCATCCATTATGCAATAGCTCCTGGATTTTAGCTTTAAGAATCTGGCCTTGGTCTTTGATAGTTCAGGAGTGGCATTGAGGACAAAAATTACTTTGGACTCCTCAAATGTTTTCAGAAGATCCATGACATCATTCCGATAGGCTCTAAGTCTAGGGTGATTTGCGTTATACTCCCCATTGACTTGCCTAATGATTAACTCAGAATCCCCATGCACATTGATTCTTCTGGCTCCTAACTTTTTCAAAAGGTGCAAGCCTAAGAGCAGGGATTCATACTCTGCTATGTTATTGGAACACTGAAAGTTTAATTTGCATGAAATGCATTTTGTGTGGTTGTTTTTAGTGTTAGTAATCCAGACACCTGCACCAGCGTTAGTTCTAGTGCATGACCCATCAAAATACATACTCCAGAGAGGAATTTTCTCGGTTTTATCTTGGTTAGGGTCCTCTTCAATTAATGTGCTTTCTAATCGTTGTGGGATATCAGCACTTGGTTGCAAATGTTTTGATTCCCTCTGATTTTCAGTTATTTGAGGGATGCCTTATTGAATCTCAATGTTTAGAAGCAAGGGACACATAACTTGTAGTTCAAGACCCACATTTGGTTTGTTGTTGTTTAAAGGTTCAGCAAACTGTTCTGACAGTTCTGTCGTATTTACCTCCTCCTCTCTATCGGCCATTAATTTCGTTAAAGTGACTTGTTCAGCGAGTGTTTCATCATTAAACATAATAAAAGATTCAAGGCATGTATTGACAGAATAGATAGGAGAGTTTTGTGGTCTGTCTTGGCTTGTGACTGTGTATTGCATATGGGACTCCCTGTAAATTCTTCTAGTTTGATTGAAAACAGGGATAGTCGCATAGTTCATGTCCATTTTCATAGTCCTTTGTAACTTAGCCTCCCAAGACCTTGAGAGTAACATCCCATACTTTGGGGGCACATCAGCCACAACAATATCCATGACTAAGCATTTGGCTGGAATTTGGGCTAAGTTTACACAGAGGTCCTTGATCAATCCTAAACATTTTACTCTGCTTGAGTCAAAAGAGTAAAGGTCTTTATAAGGTCTGGTGATTTCTAGACCCAGGCTCTCCATCACAGCTTTGGGCATTAGATTATGAGAAGCCCCTGAGTCATGCATAGCGTTGTGCAAAATCTTTTCATGAACGTTAAAACTCACATAAAAGGGAGGAACAGGTCCCTCTTGATATTTTCCTTCAATCTTTGGACCAAAAATAAGCTCTGGTTGGTCATCGTTAAGATTGATTGTGTCATTGTTGTCTTCTAAATTTAAAGCCTTCAAAATTTGGGTCCTATATACATGTTGGGCAGCTAACTCAGTGAGGGGAACATAAATTTTGATCTTTGAGATTTCCTGCTCCAGGCTGAAAGGAATTTGGTTCTTTAAAGTGTTGGTTTCAGCCTTATTAACTGCCACTTTATCAACAATGTCAGCTTGCTGATTTGTTTTATTTACACTTGATAAAATTGTTTTAACAGGAGTACTAGCTCATGTGTTAGTACTACTAATGTCTGCACTCTGTTTTTCATTGTCTTGAGTGCTTTTTCCTTTACCTTTATCAGAATTTTCATCCACTGTTTTATCCTTTTGTTTGACCACTTTAGGCTTGGTTGCAGTGCTGATTTGTGAAGATTTGTCAGAGGTTTTTCTGTTGGGGGTTTGTTGACTAGATTTCCTTCTAAGGTCATATTCACTTCGAGGTTCAGTGATGGCATTTTCCATGTTTTTATAATAATCTTCATTATCATCTCTTTTGTCATCATAAGGTGTATAAAGACCTTGTTTTTTATCATAGTGAACCTCAAAGTCATCATCATCTACCCCAAACAGGTTGATATCATCTTCCTCTGTTATTTGATCTGTTTCCTCGACCTCACTTACATAGTTTTGATGAAAGGGAGGAGTGATCTGTTGATCATCTTCCCTAGGTCTGTTTGGAGGTTGGTTCCTTCTAACATTCTGGTTCTGGTTCTGGTTTCTATTTTGAGGAGCAGTTTGGTTTTGACTTGCTTGTGCTCGCTTAATTATGCTCATCTCTTTCATCATTTCTTCCATCATTCTTTCCATATTTGAATTTGAAGTGGAAGGTGTGGATTCCTCTCTAAAGGATACTCTCTTCTTAGCTTTCATCCTTGCTCTTTTCTCCATCAGGTTGACTTCTACAGAAAGAGCACCTCTTTGCATATCTTCAAGAGTTGCAAAATCTCTCTCTCTTAGTGAATAGGTCATGTTAGAGTCAAACCCTTCAGGAAACTTGTTTAAAGCTAAGCCCTGTGGAGGTTTCAACTCTGGGGAAAGGGCATTATACACACTATTAAACCTAGTGCAATAAGCTTGCACACTTTCCCAGGGGTTTCTATGGAGATTTTTGTATTCATAGAGGAATTGGAGGGGATTCTTCTTCACCTCCCATTTGTTTAAGAATGTTTGATGGAAGCCTTGGAGATCATTGATACTATGGGGGACTAAGCCTTTAAACCATTTTCTTACTTCTCCCCCCAGGCTTTGAGCAAATAATCTAAGTTTTGACAGAATCCTCATCAATTTCATTTCTGTCAAAATAGCCATCCATCTTATCCACATGTTGTGATGCAGTTGTAGTATTGTTAGCATCATATAATGGAATTTTGGACTGATAGTCCTGTGGAAGGTTGACTAATGGTGCAGGAAGGACTAAGGGAGCATACCATGTTGCCATGATATGTGGTGGAAGTGGATTTACAATGGGTGGATTAACAAAACGGAAAGTGGGTTGGAGTGGAGTGGTTTGGACAGTGGATGTTGGATGAATGGATGTGGATGGAACAGCAGTAGATTTTTGAGCTGATCTTGGATGAGAGACACCTAGATTGTGGAGGAAATGTAAATCAGGAGGTGTTGTTTCTCTACTACCAAGATGTTCACTAGTTTCAGGAGAAGAAAGTGAAGACTCAGAATCTAGCTGGGTTATATCATCAAATGACCTAGTTCTAAATGGATTTACTAAGTCAGCTTGTGATTTTTGTAGAGCTGAAACATTTTCAGGAACTGATTTAGCTCTCAAAGGTGGTCTAAAAATAGTTGACAGTTTAACACTAGGAGACTTCCTAAGGATACTTTCCGGGTTATCAACTACTTCAGGTGGATCAAGAACAGGATAGGCTCTAGTGTGAATCTTTCTAGGAGCCACTATGATGTGTTTTTTAGACCCAAATAAACAGGACAAGTTCAACCAGATATGACAATCTTTGAGGGGTTAACTAATCTGTTTACCTAAATTTAAATCCTATAGTCCTCTGACTGAGCTGTATGATGATCAGGTTTCTTCCCAGTGGAGTCTTAAGGTCTGTTTAGGATTGTGGAGTCGCCAAGTGGAAGTTTTTAGCTCTTTTCAGAGGTAAAAGGTTTTATGGTCCACCACCATGCTTGTGAAATATCCCTTTTCAAGGATATCCCAGAACACAACAAACTCTAACCAGAGATTGACTGGGAGGGAATTTACCAGATATTTCACCTCTGAAAGAGGATGAGATCCGGAAGCTACCTGGCCCTTTCCAGACTCTATCCAAGAGTATGAGGTAAAACACCACAAAAGGTAAATGAAAAGTAAATTTAATTGTTTTACTACCAACCTGAAATATTTTTGGTTTTTTCTGAGTTCTTTTTCAGTTGTGTGGTTTTTAAGGATATCCTAACTCTGTTTCAAAACTTAGCTACGGTTATGAGACAAAGACAATCTACTCTTATGGAAAAGCCAGCTGTTTTTTCAAGGTTAGATAAAGTCTTGAGAGAATCCTAGGGTTTACCTAGATTGTCACTGGTTCAAAACAAGTTTCATCATATTTACCATTTTTGGTAGTGCTTGAAAAGGCTGCTTTTTACTCACAAGTTTTTCTTGAATTGAGGGTTCTCTGAGGTCTTAAAAGGTATCAATAACACTCAGTCCCCAGTGGAGTCGCCAGAAATGTTAGGAATCTGTAATTTATTGGCAAGATTGGCAGAGTCCAATTACAGAAACAACATCGTTTCAACCAACTTTGGGATTCTAGGATCTAGCCCTCCTGAATCTGGAGAGGGGTCTCTCCAATATGTACAAAGATGGATTTGTCTTTGAATTTTGGGTAATGATTTTAGGCTAGTTATGAAGGCCAAGGGTTTTGTTTGTTTTTGGATGGTTGAGCATGATTTCTGTTTAAGGTAGAAAGTCCTGAAGGGAAAAAGTTCCAAAGGTGAAAAGTTGCAAGAAATCAGAGTAAGATTCAGCCAAAAAGGTAGAAAATTGCAGGTTTTAGTCCATTGGGTTATGGAGTCATAATAGGGTTTAATTGGAATAGCAAGAGGCAAGAGTGGTCCATGGGGAAGGTCATCTATGTCTAAGGATATCTTTGAAGATTGATTTATGGAATGGAATGATACAATAAGAAGGAGAAATAAACAGATGCAGAAACAAGAGCAGCCTAGGATCTGGTAATTACTTTGAAACTAGCCAGCCTATGACATGAACTCAAGAAAAACATAAAATTAAACTAGGATCTGGTAAGTACTTTGAAACTAGCCAGCCTTTGATACACTTTCAATAGAAAACATCTTAAAACAGAGGTAAACTTGAAGGCAACTTTTGAATTAGAAACCAGTGGGTCGGGCTCACCAAAAATCCTCTCCTAGTTCTTCTTTACTTGGTTACTTTCAAGACAGATACAAATATAACAACAGAATGGCCTAAGATCTGGTAAGTACTTTGAAACTAGCCAGCTTTTGACACATTCAAAGGGAAACAATCAGACAGTCTGTGGGATCATACGGGGACCAGGGCTCACCATATATTCCTCAGTTCATCTTCACAAAACATATACTGAAAATAACATCTAAGAATAACATTCAGCTAAGACAATAAGACAAGGGAACGCTGGCATTCCTATGCTTGAACTGAATTAAATCATTCCTAAATAACACAATTTAGAAGAAAACATTCAGATAAAGATTTTCAGTCAGAGAAGGTTACTGATAAACAATAAGTCCTAAATCTATGCATGTTGTTCTTTATAAGAGAATATGAAACATAGATGAAAACAGAAACAAAAATAACAAGTTACAATTAGAGAAACATCATCGTCAACATAGACCAGGATCCCATAAATCAGCTTGTATTGATGCTTCAAACCAGTTACAGCTTTAAGTCCAGTGCTTTAGGTTAGAAACCATCTACACATATCAACCTAACCTATCTATCACCAGCAGAGCTCCAAGAGCCAGTGAATACTATGTACAATCAAAAGTTTTTGCTCAAATGTATATCAAAGTTCTACAACCAACCCCTCACTCATCTTCTGCATAAGTATTTATAGAAAGATGAGTAGGTGAGATCTGATAAAATATCTCAATTACAATTAATACAGAGTTAATGTCTTCTTGGCCCTTGGGGGCTCAATGAATAAATTGTACAGGTGTCTCACTGTATTAATTGATTTACACTTATGAATTAAGCTCGATGGGAGCTTAGTTGACCTTTGAGGCTCTGTGTGACACTAGGGTTACTCTGCAGACATCCTTTGCATTAAGTTTCATTGCAGAAGTAACTTCTTGGCTGCGCTGAAGCAAAATCTGATCTTCTTCAATAACTTCGGCCCCTGATTGAGTACTTTGAGGAACAGGTGGCACTATGGTATCTGGGAGGAATCGATTTGCCTCAGATTGTGGCGGTGGGAGCATTCCTACTTGATAAAACACTTTAGGTTTTCTGTAAACTGTGTTTTATTTGGGGATTAGGCTTTTGATAAGCATCTTAGATGTAATCCCCACAAATCTGTCCCTTAATCCTCTGTTCTGATACATTTAGGTCTTCGACACTGATACCCTTTATCTGTGTTAAATCCATGGTTTTCTCGCTGGTATGCAGGGCTGCGCAGGGTTCATAAGGCGTCAATGTTTGATGGATCATTGATAAACATGAATTTTAAACCCTGTTAGTGATTTCCTGTGGTAAATCGAAGGCGGGAGGTTCGTCACCCTCAACCTTCGTAATTTCTTCAGCGTAGCGAAAAAACATTGAAACCCTGAAAAATACGAAAAATGTTATAAAATCCTGCATAAAATAGGTTGACTGCTTCAAAGGACGAGTGGAGGAAGCGTGGTCGTTGGATGGCATCATCCAACGGTCGGGATTAATCGGGGAGATCATAGAATGGGTGAAAGAAAAATTAAATCTGAGTCGTCGATCGTGCAGAGATCGACGGTCAAGATTGAACGAGGCGGTCAGAGGAGAAGGATAAATTTGAACCGTCGATCGCGCAGAGATCAACGATCTGGATTGGGCAATGGAAAGTCAAACGGAGAGATCGGGCGATGAATTGTGGGTCTTCGATCTGCAAATCAGATCAACGACGGAGATTGATTTGCTGCTATACGATGGCCCGGCTATCGCGCGCGCACCTTTGTTAACCATCGAGAAACTTTGGCGAGCGATCACCGTTGGATCAGTCGGCCCAGATCGGACGGAAAACAGCGATATTGCTGGGCGTCCAGGTCCGAACGATAACGTGTGATGGATTAATTTAATGCGCGGTTTTCAAATAGTACACTAGACGCGTGTCAAACAGCGTATGGAATCGCTGGCCATCGGAAGAAAACAGCTTTTGGCCCGAAGGCGGTGCGATGGATACCGCCGGTTTCGGGCAACCGGCTTTCAGGCGATGGGGACCACAGGGAGATGAACTCCACACCGTCGATCTTTGGATTTAGATCGACGGTGGAAATTAAATCGAAATTCGATCCAGCGGAAAATTTATAAAATGAATAAAACCCCAAGTTTTAAATAAAAACAAAGGTTTAATGTTTTCGGGGGGAAATATTTGTTTTAAAAGGGATAAGCGCCTGACTAACTCAACGCCTGGTTCTGGCGCCAGGGCGCATGGACAAAAGGGTTAAGGACCTGGCCGAAGGGGGCTTAAATCCAATACATAGAAAATATGCATTTTTATTGATTTTTCAACGTTTTCAAAGGGTTTCAGGGGTTTCAATATAGTTAAAAAATGGGTTTTCAACTATGGAAAAGTGATTTTCATAAATGGAAGAAAAGGATTTATGAAAATAAGGGAGTTTTTATGGAGAAAAAGGGGAGCAAATGAAGGTTTGAGAAGGGAGAAAATGAAGGTCTTGCAGCAGTCTTTCATTTGGAATCAGCAGAACTTCAGAATCTTTTAGGAAGTAAATATCAGTGCAGATTTAGGCAGAGGCAGGAGGCCTTTTGAAAAGTCTTCAAGAGCCAACAGTTTTTAGTGAGAAAATTTGTTCCTTGAAGGCTCAAAAATAGATTTAGCCACCTTTTGGGATAATCAAATTTACAGGTGGCTAACACACGCTTCACCTCATCGAGCATTTTTTCTTTTGTCACAGATTCACATCGAACCCCTCTCACGTTGTCGGCTCCAACCACGTACAACATCTGTATGCACAAACTCGCATACATTGATCCAGAAGCTCTGGAAGTCTGACCAGGAGCAGAGCCTGAGCCCCACCACGTCCACCACGCTTTCCGCGTCCGCCTCGATCTTCAGAATATTGTTCCGATAGCACGTTGTCCCTCATTTAGTGGCAATGCTTGCTCCCCGCCTCCTCCTCTTTTGTGCAGTTGCATGTTTGCCCCATGCTTGACTCTTTGTCAGCGATAGCTCCACACCAGATATGCTAGATATTTCTTCTTCATATGCAAATCCATTTGTGTTAAAACGCTACCCAACAGATGTAGCTTTTTCACACGCAGATCTGTCCAATCAAACTGCACAGAGATGATCCTGCTTCTTTACACAGCAGTAGTGAAACTATAGACTCCATAAAATTATTACACTAGCTTCGTATGGAGATATATTCAAAAGGGTTCATTAATTTCTGCATTTATTTTTCCATTCACTAGGCCAATAAAGCCCATGGCTCTGATACCATTTGTTAGAATTTACTGCAGAAATAATAAACAATTTACCGAGAGGAATAAACATAAAGAGGCCAGCAACAAATCATAAACATAAACACAAATGTTTCTCCGGGAAAACCCCAAACTCCAAGGAAAAACCCAACCAATGAAATTTCATTAACCATTGGCCAAAACCTTGACCAATCCGGCCAAGTTAGCCTTCACTGCTCACCTCCAGGCCTACATTACAATGAAGTATTCCCAGCCTTTTATAGGCTCCATTACATGCAATACCATGTGCTGAAAACCATGGGTGCACAATACCATGTGCCCCAAAACCACTACTATTTACTCTAGTCAACATTGACTCTATCCCGAGTCAAGTTTTCCTAACATAAATACTCTTCAAAATTAAGGCCACCAGGAATCATAGGGACAGTCGGGGTCATACTAGAAGCAGATGGGGCTACAGGAGATTGAAAATCCGGAGAAGGAGAATAATGTCAGTGAATGTCCAACATGTGCTCATCAAAATCATAGGTGGAAACCATAGGCATAGTGGTAGCTGCACCAGCAAGTGCAGTCTTTGGAGCCCGAGTTTGTGATCCGTTGGGACCTTGACTGACCGGCCACGTAGGA
The DNA here is from genome assembly GCA_034641835.2 of Pinus albicaulis. Taxonomy (NCBI): domain Eukaryota; kingdom Viridiplantae; phylum Streptophyta; class Pinopsida; order Pinales; family Pinaceae; genus Pinus; species Pinus albicaulis. Next base: position 183,448,000 of record CM076577.1, read on the forward strand.
TTAAGTAAGATAGACCTACGAGTGGGAAAAGACTCTGACGACTATGTTATAACAATCGACGTAGACAAAGCTACACAGATAGTAGGTCAGACTATGACAGATGTAACAATAATCAACGAACCCAGTGTCGAAGGTGACAGTCCTAACAAAGGGAGGACCGAATTCCTAGGGGGATTTGATGTACTGGATTGTGCTATGGATGCAACACCAGACATAATTTGACTCAAAGTTCGATAACCAGGTGGAAGTGACATCGATTGAGGAGAGGATTGAATAGAAACATGCGGAAGATCTTTAGGGAAAATTTGATATTCTCCTGTAGAGACAGGCATTCCTTCACTATCAACAGGACTCAAAGAATCCATATATGACGAAGTCGTAATATATTCAAAAATACTATGAGAACTAGGAGGTATAGCAGCAGCTACAAATGGTGATCATGAAGTAAGAGGAGGGAATTATTCCTCGTCCCCAAAACCAGACCAAGCACTTGAAGGAGGCCAATTGTACTCAACTGACTCTTTAGGAGGAGATCGATTAGCGAGAGGTAAAACAATCAAGAGAATAGGCTTTGAAAACTTGGCAAACCTAGTGGACTGAGGGGTTTCGTAAGAAATGTCAGGAAAGAAACTACCACTAGGACGCAGTGAGGAAGACGACGAAACTAGTGGTTCCGCCACTGTGACCGTATTTCAAAACAGACAAGGAAAAAGAGATAGCCAACAAAAGGCTTCAAGACCAAGGCCTAAGGAAAAACAAAAACAAGCCAAGTAACAAACTTTTAACGGGCATGTGATCGTGGGTAATTAATTTTACGACATTGAAACTAGACTTTGTTGTTTCATATTTTAAGAGTCAAGAAACAGACAAAAGATGACTCTAGTCACTTTCAATTTTAAACGAGCATGAAAGGACAAGTGCTCGATGGTCTCTTCTCTTTTTAAAGAGTCACAAAAATATTGAAATGACTACTCTTGTAATCTAAAAAAGAGAGTGTAACAAGTTTCCGTGAACTGCCATATACACCTTGGTGATCAAATGAAAGAGAAATGACCAAGGACTTTCCGTACATGCAAGTAGTCTCCCTGAATGTTGTGTTCAGTGTATCACGGTTATAGTGCAGCAGACTCGACTTCCTATGGATAAAGGATTTAAACCTATAGGGGTCTCCCTTTATATACTCGATGATACGAGGATCACAAGTCCGTACTAGCACTGTCTAAAGCCAAAAGGAAAACGACAACTACTAGTTTTAAGACGCCGAAACACGTCTCTAGCCTAGACCACTACAATGTGTGCATTAGGTTCCAATGTTTCCTTAGGTTAGTTCAATTCATTTTATAGTTGATCTTGAATTATGTTTCAATTTCAGGCCCTATCGAATGTCGATTTCAAATTTCCTAAATGAAAACTACATGCAAATGAACACCATTTTCCTTCAATGAATGCTAACTAAGAGAAGGATAGAGATCTTTCAAACAATAGCAATCAATGAAATCAAACGAAGAAATATGCTAATGCATCTAATTCAATAAAGCAAAAAATGAAAAAAAATATTTCCTAGCTAATCAAGCACTAGTTATGCAAAAGAACTTTCCTTTTCCAAACAAATGAAAGAATGCAATTTTTTTATTTTTTCAATGAAATGAGGCACATAATGCACTAACGACACGAAAAAACAAAATAAACACTAGTTCGAGGATTGTGAATGTAAAGAGCTAAACCGACTGATTCGGTGAAAGAAACACAACACAAAAATGCACTCAAACCAATGAAGCACTCTTCCAATCAAAGAAAAGGTTGTGAAACAATCCAAACAAGCAATGTAATCTATGCTTGGAGCAGCAAGAAGAAAAATCAAATGAAACCCGAAATGGTCATTCAACCAAAACAACTGCTCAAATGATCACAAAAAACTAAACGCAATTGATCAAGGGATATGACTGACAAGAATCAAAAAACTCAACTTCCAATCAGAAGGCTTAGTGAGCTATGACACTCAATAATCCTAAGGCCATAAACTACACTGATAAGTAAACAGACGTACAACTGAGAAGAACAAGTCAGTGACAGTCAAAACAATATCAACAAAACAATTGCAAATCAAAAATCTACCCAGAGACAAGCACAACTGACCAAAAACTCAAAAGGAGAATCAATCCAAACCCTACAGGATTCAGCGCGACTGTAAGGCAATAATTTGTGCCAAACAGGAGTTAGCGCTAGTGCAACACAAGCAACATGCGCCAATCGGTGTGACTGTTCAACCAAAAAACGCGCCAAGACTGATATCTGTGGGAAAAAGGGAAATCCAAATGAGCAGAGGTCAATCTTGACACTCTGGAGCTGAACAAGATGACTCTAAACAAGCAAACAGACCAAAAAAAATAGACAAACAAGAAAACAACTGAAGTCAACTAGACAAGGTAAAAAAGACAAATGCACATTTATCCCCAGTGGAGTCTCCAATTTGTTACGCAGGTAAATCCTCTCTGCAGACAGAGACAATCCCTTTAGCCCTGGAGTGGCTCTAATAACGAAAGGACAAACTAGAGTGTAGGCTCCTAATTACTGAATGAAATAGACACGATATATCAACCTACCTAGAGTCCAACGTTGTGGTCGTAGCTATTGTATTGGTGGCCTCTTGATTCCTGTCTCAGCAAGTCACGATCCTTCCGCAGCGATGCTTGGATACCTGCACAAAATCAACGAACAAGAGCAGCATACGAAACAACAATCTCATTCATAATTACTAACCAGTCAAGGAGGGTTAAGCATGTAGAGCTATAAAAAGGGTCTCTTTCACCTCTAATTACCTCACATTAATATGTCAATCCGGGAGCGTTTTGTCATTACAAAGAGTGACTCAATCCGAGGCTATCATTTGTCAGAGTAATGCTAGTAGTACAGTGCTTAAGAAATACAAGAGGTAAATTTGTTTTCTGCTTGTAACTAAATTACTTCAAACAATAAATCACGCACTCAGAAAACTCAACAGCTTATCAGTCAAGGGTTCGGCAGTGATAACCCATCCCTTCGGAAACTGATAGAAAGAAAACTAGAGCATGGACCACGAGCCTGGGAGCTAGACAGTGACTGCCAATGCTCACTACAGCCTTAGATCATCTCTCACACCAAATCAACAACTGCAAGTAAATGGAACAGCAAAGCGAATAAAGGATTGAACAACAATTCTGGAATAGAACAGCAAGTCTAAAATGGAACAGCAATTGAATAACTAAGTCCCGCGGGTTGTAACCTATTAACTCAAATACTCTCTATGCAATCAAATGACATTCTTTCACTCCAAAGGCAATTCACACAAATCACACTAAAGGAACAGCAATAACGATTAATGAATTATGGAACAGTACTGATAAATTAGAAACGCACACAACACGAACATTTAATATAACAGCTCTGTAACATAACAGTAAGAACATGCAATGAACTCTTGAAAGGATTAATAACTTGATGCGGAGTCAACACACGATTTTATCTGCAAAAACTTCAATGATTCAATCTTTAACAGAGCATGTAATATGAACTTATAAAACATACCAAATTACCAAATACAATGATAAACAAACCACACAGGAAGTTTAGAATAAATAAGTGTAGTGCCCTCTGGAAGCTGCCAAATCACAGATACAACGCTTTAAGCATCCACTATAGATGAAATAATCACCAAGCTTGGCTGAATGACATATGTCAAAAAATACATTGAACCGGGGTTTTTTGTTCAAACTTACAATTGTTCCAGAGGTCATGAAATTACATGTGTGCTACATTCTTTTCATCCTTATACTCTCTCAACTAGATGCCGTTTCTTACATGTACGCTACCATGCCCAAGTGACACATGTAATGTGCAGCTGGTTCTGCCTTCCTTCCTGGAAAGCATCGTAGCCAGACGGTACAGTCTGCAAGAACATTTCCTCATGCAGTGTTTTCTGTTTGAGGAGTCTTTATTACTTCCAAATTCATGATACAACAAGGTTCACAAATTCTATTAAAAAGCCACTGAAATAATCATCAAAAGCATACCTTTTTAGGACTCCACACACCCCCCTGCTTACCTTGTTTCATGTCCTCATGAAAACAATGTAGTTGACATGTAACTCATGAAAACATTGTAGTTGACATGCAATGCAATGAGAGAATATGCTGGAGAAGGAGTCTCATGCGGAGGCCTACAACCATGTTGAGTGATTAGATAGTCAAAGAACTGACCTGTTTGCCCCTCAGGCATATCATACAGGGCCTGGTATCCGGGTGCAGGGTGCCAAATAATTGGAGTGAGAAATCTATATCCTAACCAGGATGACCCTGCTTTCAGAATGCTCTCGCCATAGAGGTTCAAACGGTCGGCAGCTAACTCAAAGTTCTCATACTTAAATGGTTCTCTGAGCTGGATGTGTGGATCAGAGATTCGGTATCGAAATTTCGCTGCATTAATGGCCAAGTCTTTGATGGAAATAAAATACTCTAAACTCTCTTGAATGAGTGCCTCATGCATGGGTCCTAATGTTTCAATGGCACCAGGAGCCCTTATAAGATTTCTATGAGCTTTCCACAACTGCACTGGGTTCCTAGGCTCAGCCCTAACCCATAAATCTAGACCATTTTCCTGACCCTGGAAAGTGTCATAGGCTTTGAGCCACTTAATCTGATTAACCCCGAATGAAATGAATGCTTGGAATTGGATGTCTCCAATGAAAGGGCCAGGGTTTAATTCAATCTCCTGACTTAACACAAGGTCGTGCAAATAAAGTTCACACAACAATCTCTGGACTTTCACTCCATAATGTTTACAGCAATCTATAAAGTCATTGACGGTGTTAATTTGTATAGGGGTGCCTGCTTTAACAGCTTTGATTTTTAATTGTAAATACCGTTCTAATAAAAACAGAGCATAGTTTTTAGAAGGGGCCCTACATGCTAAAACATCATTGTATAAAGAACACAAGTCATTCATCTGTTTGATAACAGTATCTAGTCTACGGGTTACCTGTGCAACTTCCTCTTGTTCCTTTTTCCAACCTTCAAAGGCCTGGCTTTTGGATTGACTGACGTCCCTTAGTTGCTGTTGTAACTCTTCATATTTTTCTCGGGGAACCGTTTGCTCTCTAAGCTGTTCGGCTTCTAGCTGGGCTTGCTTCACCATCTTATGCAAGGTTTTCGTTTTCGGATCTTTTTTCCATAGGTCAGTGGAGGCCGGGAGTTTTACCTGAACTTTCTTATTATGCTGTTTGGAGTTCAGAACCCTTATTACCCCTGAGGGTGGTGCCTCTGTCTGAATTTGCTTGTCACTGATCCTTATATCCTCCTTTTCTGTTTTAACGCGAACACCCGTCTGTTCCTCAGCATCATTTGGAACGGCAGCTGGATTCTCAGTAGGGTTTTGAACAGCAGGCCGCTTGTTGGCCTTCTTTTTCCTCCCTCCGGTTTTTCTTACCTTCTGGTTCTTTTTCAGAATCCTAATTTGTTGTCTGAGCTGGGTTATCGTATTCAACAATTTATTCCGTTCCCTCCGCAACTTCTTAATTTCCAATGTTTCATTCGAAGGAACAGCAGTCTGTCTGCTACGGACTGGATCATGACTAGTTGCTAAATCTTCCTCTTGGGGTTCTTCCTCACTGCTCTGCTCTAGCTGTTCAGGGGTAGGAACCTCGACTGGTTCTGTCTCTTCCTGAGCAGATGCTGTCTCTGCTTCTACTTCCTCTAGAACTTCCTCTTGTGACCTGGGAACAGATTGTTCCCGTTCAGTATTTTCCTCCTCTTCATCATGAACAGGCATGTTTTCTTCTTGGGGTTTGTCGTGGGGGTCCTCTGAACTAGAAGGTTGACCATACTTACTCATATTGGCTAGGACTGCGGCCAAGTCATCATCTCCCAGTAGGTCTTGTAATGGGCTATCTTCCCGCTGTCCCATTTCTTCCTCTTGTTCAGTTTCTGCTTCTATATCTGTTCCCGAAGGCTCGGCTACTTTTTCTTCGGGTTGCTCATCTTCAATTATCACTGGTTGGCTGGTGCTCCCCTGAAGCTTTTCCAGCCTTCCTCTTATCCGAGCCAACCGGGCTGACTTTCTGGGCTTATCTATGCTTCCTCTCATCCGAGCTAACCGAGCTGATTTTCTGGGTTCCTCTGGTTGCTCGGGTGAATCAATGGCATGCTTGCGCTTTGCCGATTCTTGATGTATCTCTGGTTGTTCTGATGTACTAGCAACATGTTCTCTGCGTTTTTCCAGACACTCCGGTGTGCTTATAGAATGTCTGCGTTTTGGGGATGGCTCTGTCAATCCCCCCTCAATCGTTGCAATCAGTTCTTCCCAGCTGCTCTGCTGCTGGGTGAGACCATAACTAACCACTAGTCGTATCAACCCATGGTGGCTAACGACTGACTCTACGTGCTGTGCCTTTCTCATACTTTGTGCAACATCATGCAGTAAGGAGTTCAGGAGTGCAGGTAAATTTACAGAGCATCTCTGCTTTAAAACAGCTAAAAGTTTAAGATGTCGTGGTCTTACCACGTCTGTCCTTCCTTCGCAGGTAATGTAACTCTGCACTGTTCTTGCTAGCTCCGTCCAAGGTTCTCCTAGGGTTGCTGGCAGAATACCCTTCCCCTTAATTGTCAGATTCTGGCCTTCATCCTGGAACAGTTCCATGACCTTCTGTAATCGTTCCTTTTTTAATGTCCATACCGGTCCGGTGGCTGGTAGTCCTGAAACTTCTGCAATTATGGCATCAGTGATCGCTATCCGCTTCCCTCTTACTGTGGAGTGGTCATCTTGTAAATTCTGCAAAAATTCCATCGCTACTGTTTCATTGGACTCCTGTAGGCGATTGAAATAATTCAACGATCCTGCTCTTTCCAGGATCTCCCGGGCAGCAGCGGAGATCGTCAGCTGTTGAGGCTCACTTCGAATTGCCCTTCCTCCCATAGTTTCATTGTAGATTCTAAATGGAACGGCAACTACGTTTTCTGTTTGGAACACAGAGAGGGTGATAATCGCAAGATTTCGAAAAAACACAGAGTATGCAACAGTGCAACAGAAAGCAACTTGTGACAAAAATAGAAATGCCATGCCGTTAAACCATGCCAAACCGTCGTATACTAGCTTTCCCAAATGGTAAGTTGACACGTAATACAGGGAATGATGAGGTTAACCTCCCCCCCCGCAATGTGATAGGCTGTCCCAGCCGGCAAATAAAGGAGCGGCACCCGGTCTGCAATCAAGTCAGAAAGGAACAGCATATGGAATTATGCCATGTTGAAAAGGACAACGAATTACCGAAATCGAGGCGGATAATTGATCGCATATTATATAAGAGGCTGTTGTGTTATGATTTGAGGCTGATGGATAGGGCATGTATCGTACTTGCCAATCTCAAGTGGTCATGGTCACTTCCGTTGCCATGATTGGTAATGATAAATATTCATGCGATATATAAATCGAGAAATGACATATAATTAGTTCCTAGGAGATAAGAAACAAAAGAATATTAGTATCTTTACCCATTGGTGTAAGCAAGGTGACTTCAATACCATTAACAGTACTCTGCTGCCAACAGGTGTCCATAACCTTGGCAGAGTTGTTTTTTTACCCTCGGAACCATGATCCTTTGTGTATACTTAGGAATGTTGTTATGTCAAAATGTAGACCATTATGTTGGCTTGGTGACCAGTTAACCATAATGCCATTCACGAGGAAGGAGCGAAACGTGGGCAGGCCGGCTCGTAATGAGACCTCCTGTTCCAAGGTTTGTTTATTTGATATACCTTTTGGACCATATCCCTGGTGTGGTGGCCAGAATGGGAATGCCACTTCACTTCCATCCTCATGATCATGGTAGGCTGGCTCTCGATGAGACCCCCTATCCTGCATTTGACACTTGACATATCATGTTCACATATTTTTTTCTTTTTCATAGAATACTTTTCCTTACACACAAAGGGTGGCTCAACACTCGTTAAGAGTAGGAATGGTGGAAGAAGTCTTATTATCTCAATAGGAAGATATAAACTCTTTGCTCTTATTCCCAAGTACTAAAAAAAGTTTAAGGGAGTCAGCATGATAAAGATAACCAATCAGGGCAAAATTAGTAAAACCATGTCAACAAAAGGTAAGAAATAAGTATGTCCTTCCATTTGTCCTCTTACTAATGCAGAGCCTTATAGATATAGCGGTTTATGGTTTGCAGATTTCGGTATGTTGTGATTTTATATTTCATTGCACAAATACATAGCTGTATCTTAAAGACTAGAAAGAAGACGGGCAAGAAGCATCCTCAATTTAGATCAGCAAAAGAATAAGTTGTTTCACAAGGAGAGCAAAAGTATGCGAGTGGTGTTCCTTTGAAAAAGAAACAACAACGGATGATAAAAAACAGCAAAAATGCAAATGCCGTTCCTTTGGGAAAAAGGAACAGCAAAAATAAAAATACTATAAAAACACTCAAAATGCCATTCCTTTGAAAAAGGAACAACAACAATAAAAGAATGCTGGTTCTTTGAAGAAAAAGAACAGTGGTAACCAAAAGGAACAGCGGAAAATGTAACAATGCCGTTCCTTTGAAAAAGGAACAGCAGACATCCCGAATGTTGTTCCTTTAGAAAAGGAACAGCAAAACAAGCGAAACCAACATCATACAAAAACACGCATATGCTATTTTTAGAAGAGCAAAAATCGAACTTTATGAAAGAAAAGGAACAGCAAAAATGACAAGAAAATATTTAATTCAAACTTATGTACAAGAACCACTCAAAAAAAACAAGAACTTATGTACAAATTGCAAAAAGAAATGAACCCTTAATGAATTACAGGTGAGGAAGATTTCTCTTCCTCTCCTAAGATCTCCATATCAGTGTCTCGGCGTAGCTGCTGGCAGAAGGATTCTCGAGTGAGTGGTTTACGATCGAGACGGACTCAGTGGCCATTTACTTTGAATGCATATCCAGAACCGTCAATGGTGATTAGAGTAAGGGTTCCGTTGTCATGCACCTTCTGGATTTCGTATGGTCCCAACCATCGAGTCTGAAGTTTTCCAGGGAAGTCCTGAAACCGAGAATCGTATAACAGAGCCCAATCTCCCTCGTGGAAGACTTTGTTCTTGATGAGCGCATCATGCCATTTGGCTCGCTGCTGTTGAATCAATGCTGTATTTTGTAGTGCAGAGAGCCGAATTTCGTCTAATTCATTGATCTGCTGTAGTCGATTGAGTTGTGCCTCGCTTAGATCTAGGCCAACTTCCTATGCTGTCCGTAATGTTTGGATTTCGAATTCTATGGGAAAAATGGGTTGTTTTCCAAACACTAATTGATAAGGTGAGTAACCGGTGGTGCTCCTCCATGTGGTTCGATAGGCCCAAAGTGCTTCAGGTAGTCGGGTAGCCCAATCACGCCTATGTGACGCAATGGTTTTCGTTAGGATTGATTCTATTATCTTATTGCTACTTTCTACCTGCCCATTCGCCCGTGGGTGATATGGAGTAGTGATCTTATGCTGGACATGATAATTGTTAAGTGTTGCAGCTAATTTATGCCCAACAAATTGTGGTCCTCCATCTGTAATTATTTCCCTAGGAAGGCCATAACGAACAAATAGATGGAACAGAAACTGTATGACAGAGTCCTCTGTGGCTCTTGGCAATGCTTCTGCCTCGACCCATTTGGTGACATATTCTGTTGCCACCAAAATATATGTTTTCTGATTTGATGAAGGGTTGATGGGTCCAACGAAATCAAGAGCCCACCGCTCGAATGGTTCGATGACTAACTGTGGTTTCAGAGGCATCTCATCAGCTTGACCAGGTCTTCCTGCTCGCTGGCAGCTGTCACAGGCTTGGACAAAATTCTTTGCATCTTTGAAGATCGTAGGCCAGTAATATCCTGTCTGCAATACTTTATGTCCAGTTCTACGCTCAGCGAAGTGCCCCCCACACGGTCCATCGTGACAGGCTTTTAGGATGTCGAAGATTTCATCCTCTCTAACACATCGCCTGATATGCATGTCTGCTCCTGTGTGAAACAAATAGCCTCCAATCCACGAAAATCGAGAACTTTTCTGAATGACCTGCTTGCGCTCATTCGGAGTTAAATGTTTTGGTAATTTACCTACTGCGAGGTAGTTGGCAACATCAGCATATCAGGGTGTTTTAACGGCAACAGCAAACAGGTGCTCATCCGGAAATTGATCTTCCACTGCTGCTGCATCGCTTGATTTTGGTATTCTCGAAAGAAAATCGGCTACAGGGTTTTCTTTGCCAGGGCGGTCCTTGATTGTGATGTCGAATTCCTGCAATAAGATTAACCATCGAGTTACTCTGGCATTTGTGACAGGCTTATTTGCTAAATATTTTATAGCAGAATGGTCCGTATACAAGATAACAGGATAGCCTGTAATATAATGTCTAAATTTATTGACAGCATGTATTACAGCTAGGAATTCTTTTTCAGTAACAGTGTAATTCAATTCAGCAGGGGATAAATTATTGCTGATGTAATAGATAGCATATGGCTTTTTATCCTCTTCCTGCCCAAGGACTGCGCCAATGGCTGTATCTGAGGCATCAGATGATATCTGGAATGGTAGGTCCCAGTTTGGTCCTCGAAGGACTGGGGCTGTGGATACAAGCTTCTTTAGATCCTCGAAAGCACGGTCACATTTGTCTGTCCAAAGAAAATCAACGTTACTAGTTAGTGCATATAAAGGAGCAGCAATGTGCGAATAATGCTCTATAAATCGTCTATAATAACCGGAAAATCCAAGAAAGCTGCGTACCTCTGTTTGAGTAGTAGGAGTGGGAATGAGCAAAAGTATTTGGATTTTGGCCGGGTCTACCTGAATGCCGGCTGCCGAAACATAATGTCCTAGGATAAGTCCTTCAGTCATCATCATGAAACATTTTTCGTGGCTTAAGCAAAGCCCGGTAACAATGCAGCGTTGTAGGACTTTTTCTAGGGTGTCTAGAGCTGGATCAAAATCATCTCCATATGGTGTAAAGTCATCCATGTAAACTTCAAGTCCATCATTTATTAAATCTGCAAAAATACTAAGGATAGCCCTCCGAAATGTGGCAGGAGCATTACATAGGCCAAAAGGTAAAACTCGATAGGCAAATGTTCCCCAGGGACAAGTAAAAGTAGTTTTATCCTGGTCTTCAGGGGCAATCTGAATCTGATTGTATCCACTGAAGCCATCCAGGAAAGAAAAGAACTTCTTCCCTGCTAAAGTATCCAATACTTGATCTATGAAAGGAAGAGGAAAATGATCCTTTTGTGTTGCCTTGTTTAGTTCCCTATAATCCACACAAATTCTCCATTTCCCGTTCTTTTTTGGTACCACCACAAGCGGAGAGACCCATTTACTATCAGAAATAGGGTAGATAAAATTCACATCTAAAAGCTTCTCAAGTTCAGTTTTTACAACATCTTTTAGATGGGGATTAAGTCTCCTTTGCGGCTGACGCACAGGTCTGGCATCTTTTTCTATATAAATGTGGTGTGTACATAATTGGGGATCGATTCCTTTCATATCAGGGTAGTCCCATGCAAATGATTCTTGATATTTTGTTAACAGATGGATGAGCTTTGTTTCTTGTTCAGGTGTGAGATTAGCATTGATGTTTAAAGTTTTCCCCGGTGCAATTTCCACAGTTTTACTATTTGCAACAGAAGTAACAGGTATCGTTTGGTCATGAATATCTTTCAGTGGATCTTCTTCCAATTCATTATCAAATGCTGCTTCTATCATGTGACACTGTGTGCGAGGTTCAGTTTGAGTAATGAAATTATTAATGGCATCGTCTTCTGTTTGATCTTTAAAATCGAGTGCCTCTTGTATAGTTAATGGAGATCTGATGTTATCAGTAAGGTATGATACATGGTGTTTATTAGTTTTAATCATTGTGACACTTGGCTGCGCTGGAGGATATAGAACTAAATTTTTGCTATTCGGTCCTCTGGTTATGGTCATATTTCCCTGCCGACAGCCAATGTAGGCATCGGCAGTGGCAAGCCAAGGCCTACCTAAAATTAGTGGATGTCCATCAAGTCGGGTTTTTGGATTAATTATCAGGAAATCGGTTGGATACTCCCAGGATTCTACAGAGACCATGACATCATGTAGAGTACCCTCTGGTCTAACCACAGATCGGTCAGCCAATTCTAACAGAGTGGAGGTGGGTTCTACATATGTAATGCCGAGCTTTTGGCAAGTTGTGGTTGTTAAAATATTAATTGCAGCCCCTAGATCAACTAAGGCATTAGATAGGGTCTGACCATAAATTTGAACAGTTATAATTGGATTCCCGGGGTCTTCATATTTAAGGGGTGTTTCTCTTCCAGATAATAGATCAGATAAAGTACCGACTACTTGGACTCTTGGATTATTTGTTATATTCCTCCTTGGTTTCTTTATGCACAATTCTTTTATAGTTTTTGCGTATATGGGAATGTCTTGAATGGCTTGGAGGAATGGAATTTTTATGTACAGATTTTGTAATTCTCCCAGAATATCAAAGTCAGGATATTGTATGGATCGAGGTATGGCTAATCGTTCTGGGAACGGAGGAGAGGATGTGGTTGCTTGATTATGAGTTTGTTGCTTATTTACATCCTCTTGTTGTAACTGATGTTCTCTGGGTAACTGATCTTCAATATGAACTGTTTTATCTCCCTCAGTTTCAATTATACGTCCAGATCTTAACTGAAGGTCATTGCACTCCCTCAAATCGGGTCCTGCTTCTGGTGATTCTATGATTTGGATGGATTGGACCTGTCTGTTATTTGGATTGGGATCGGGTTGGGCTGGGAGTTGCGGTCTCAGGTTAGACTGGGGATTTTGTTGTAAAGCTGGCAGAGTAGGTTGAGGGAGCGGAATAGTTCCAGCTGGGTGGTACATCGGTCTTTGCCAGCTTGTCTGCCAGGGTGAACTTTGTGAAGTAGAGGGAGTCCACTGTGAAGGGTATGGACCATTTTGCCAATATGGTAGAGTATAAGGGAAATTCGGCCAACCAGTTTGGCTTGTTTGATTCAGCCATGAATTTGAAGAAGGAAACGATTGTGGTGACCAGTTTGTAAATGGGGGTTGAGATTGATTTTGCCACATACCATATTGTTGAGCATTATACTGTGGGTTTTGAAAGAAAGAGGTTGGGTCCGAAAACATACCAGGTTGTCTCGGCTGCCACTGGCGGCGCTGGTTGATCGAATTCACCGATTCTGGTTCTTCTTCTGCTTCCTTATATACCGCTTTCAATCCAGGAAGTGAGGGGCAGCTCTCTGTAAGGTGATCTTTGTACAGATGGCGCATGTTTGGACTTTATCCAATGGACACTCCTTGTGGCTATGTTTTTTTCTGCATCGGGGGCAGAAGATTGCCAAATTCTGTTCTGCCTCCAACTGCTTCTGTTTAGCCTGCACAATATCAAGTTGTGTAGTTAGTGTCCCCATAATATCAGTTTTAAAATTTTCTAATAAATTTCAAATTTCTGCACGTGTTACTCCTTCTGCTGATACTTTGTTATCTCTTGCAAACCGATCATATTCTGTCGGTTTTATTCTTGTGCTGCCTCTCGAACTCCCGATACATAAGTCAAGGATGTCAGTAAAATTCTCTTGATAAATATCCCCTTTGCCCATAATGTTTAATGTTTCAATCCATTGTTCCTTCATGCCCCTCATTAATGCAGTTTTTAACACATTATCAGGTAAAGGTAGCGATGCATAAGGAGATCTTTGTAGAATATACTGAAAACGTTCCACATACTCCTCTAATGTTTCATTTGGTCTGGCTGTCATTTGAAATATTTCGTCTTTTAATTCTCTAGACCTACAATAATCCTGATATTTTTTTAAGAAGGATTCTTTCATTTGATCCCAATTGTTGATAACCCCACCACCTAGCCCCATAAACCATCTTAAAGCAGCCCCTTTTAATGTAGAGGGAAATAATTTCAATTTTTGGGGATCGGTGGTGTAATCGTACCCCCTACATAACACATCGAATTCGAATAGGAATGCATCCGGATCTTCTGATGTGAGTCCGTGAAATGTAGGGATATGCTGAAGAGGGATAGCTTTCATGGGTGCATTTGCTGCAGAATCCACTATAGGATATTGTAATGTAGAGGTTTGAGTATTTGGCTGGTTTTGAGCGTTTGGTTGGTTTTGAGCCATGGAATCGAATATATGCCAATAACCTTCTGGGATATCTAGGAGGGTATTCCTAGGTTGAGTGGGAACGGTTTTGACAGGGATCTTTTTAACAGCGCTTCCTTTATCTGGAATAATGGGAATACCAGGTAGCTGAGGGGATTGAATTCCTTCAACAATGACTTTCGCAGCACTCCCCCTATCTGGGCTATCTAAAGGTTGATTTGTCTCAATAGGGGATTTTGGTTCCTTGGTTTCCCCTGTTTCTCCTTCTCCTTCACAAAAGTTGCTAGAGTTCCCTTCCTGCAATAATTCAGGAGTAGAATTTTCAATTTCTTGAAAGTCCTGCTCTTCAGTTTGACTATGCACCTCAACACAGGCTACAGATGGTGATCCTGTGGCCTGAAGGGAACTAGTAGGCGGTTTAGAAATGTTTTTCTTGAGGCCTACTGATGGCTGAGATTCTGTTTTCTTATAGATTTCGTCTACGAAGGTCGTTCGGCCAAGGGTCACCGGCCCCTTAGCTTTTTCAGGCTTGGATGGGGGTTTGATATTCTTTTCTGGTCTTTTCTGCTTAGTCATGCACTCAAAAAAATGAACTACCAACTTCTATTCAAACAAAGCAAAAACAAATCTGTTAGGAAAGCGGATAGTGGAGCAGGCCTTTTACATGCTCCGCACGTAGGTTCTTACCTTCCGTTTTTAGGATCCAACTCCTCCCTAGCAGGCTCGTAGACTACTCTGGAAAAGACAAATGGCTACACTCTTTCCCCGGCAACGGCGCCAAAATGTAGAGCTATAAAAAGGGTCTCTTTCACCTCTAATTACCTCACATTAATATGTCAATCCGGGAGCGTTTTGTCATTACAAAGAGTGACTCAATCTGAGGCTATCATTTGTCAGAGTAATGCTAGTAGTACAGCGCATAAGAAATACAAGAGTAAACGGATGCTTGCTTGTAACTAAATTACTTCAAAGAATAAATCACGCACTCAGAAAACTCAACAGCTTATCAGTCAAGGGTTCGGCAGTGATAACCCATCCCTTCGGAAACTGATGGAAAGGAAACTAGAGCATGGACCACGAGCCTGGGAGCTAGACAGTGACTGCCAATGCTCACTACAGCCTTAGATCATCTCTCACGCCAAATCAACAACTGCAAGTAAATGGAACAGCAAAGCGAATAAAGGATTGAACAGCAATTCTGGAATAGAACAGCAAGTCTAAAATGGAACAGCAATTGAATAACTAAGTCCCGCGGGTTATAACCAAACTCAATATATTAACTCAAATATACTCTTTGCAATCAAATAACATTCTTTCACTCCAAAGGCAATTCACACAAATCACACTAAAGGAACAGCAATAACGATTAATGAATTATGGAACAGTACTGATAAATTAGAAACGCACACAACACGAACATTTAATATAACAGCTCTGTAACATAATAGTAAGAACATGCAATGAACTCTTGAAAGGATTAATAACTTGATGCGGAGTCAACACACGATTTTATCTGCAAAAACTTCAATGATTCAATCTTTAACAGAGCATGTAATATGAACTTATAAAACATA
Organism: Pinus albicaulis; assembly: GCA_034641835.2. Taxonomy (NCBI): domain Eukaryota; kingdom Viridiplantae; phylum Streptophyta; class Pinopsida; order Pinales; family Pinaceae; genus Pinus; species Pinus albicaulis. The sequence continues at coordinate 183,463,739 of CM076577.1, forward strand.
CCAAATTACCAAATACAATGATAAACAAACCACACAGAAATAAAGCCGTAATGGTACAGAAGCAAGTGTCCTTCGGGGCCGGGCCCTTAGCCTCCAAGGATACACCGCTTGAAGTTAATTCAGTCGCAGAGATGAAACAATCACCAAGCTTTCATTAATGCATCGGTCAAAAATACATTGAACCAGTTCTCAACGAAACTTAATAATCAAAGCTGATGTTTTACAGAAATTACATAAAACGTATCCTTCATCTCTATATCTCTCCTCTCAAACTAACAGTGTTGTTTCTTTATATAAAGACGACGGCGGAGATGTCCAAGTGACAAGGTAAATAAAGCAGCGATCCCTCGTTTTCTCCTTTTCCTGTATAGAAAATAACCATTATCAGTGGCTAAGTCTTGCATATCAATTCTCATGTGTTTTGTTATAGTTCCTTATTACTTTCCAAATTCATGACACAAAAAGGTTCACAAATTCTATTAAAAAGCCACTGAAATAATGATCAAAAGCATACCTTTTTAGTACTCCACAAAGCATATAGCATTAATAAAACACATCAACGTGATATGGGAACCAGACAATAGTTATACATATGTATTAATAGAAGAAAGAGTTACAACCAAGCCTTGACGTCACAGCCTCCTTCTGCAGGGTTCAGTTGAAGCGCATCTCGACGAATGTCAGGGAATTCGGACGGGATGAAGGCAGAAGCCTAAGCTCTCTCAATAAGGGACTCTTTCATTCTATCTTGAATAGAAATCTCTCCAGCGTTTCTGCTTCTTCAGTTCAGCTCAGCTAGCTTAATCAATGGAGGATGACCTATATTTATAGAGGAAGAGGAGGAGGTTGGGATCCCTACTATGGTGGAAGGGAGGCCTTATCCCTTGGTAAGTTTCCCCAAAAGGTGGAAACAAGAGGCCAAAGGAGGAAGGTCGTGGTTATTAAGTCAAACCACTCTCCATGACTCATCCAAAAACTTTTTATGATCGAAACTTCGCCTCTATTTTTAAAAAACTTTCCATAAATAGATTGGTGCGGGCAGCTAACTGAGACAGAGCGCCAGCTGGCACGGGGGCTAGTGTTAATCTGCCTCATTGGCGCGAGAGCATAACTAACTACTAGCGCCGAGGAAAAAATAGGTGTTTTTAGTGGTCTGTTCAAGAAATGGTCAACAGAAGGAATGTTTGAATCATGGTAAGGGATGCAATGATGATATTTGCAAGGCATGACACTTTATTTTGTTCATATAAATGAGCCTCCAATGTGCGGGATGGGGTTTTCAGGGACGGTGACAAAATGTTGTGTAACAGTCTGTTCATAACTGCCTTATGTTTAGGACTATAGAATATATCCAGAGGAGGGATTTCCTCAATTTTGAGTACAATTTTTGTAGTGGGGAAGGCCAAGATGAATTCCACTTGCTCTGTGCTAACTAATTTTTCAGAGGGCCCAGTAGCGAACAGGTCCTGACTTTTACTTTGAGGCATTTGCACAATCTGTTGATGACCAGTAATCATCACTTATTGGTCTCCTTGGAGTTTTTAGTTAACTCCTTCCAGACATCATTCAAAACTTGGGAAATCTAATTCCATGGTTTGAACTTCAGTATATTTATCTTCTTCAGTTTTACTAAGGACTTCAGTATCCTTAGGTGCCAGTTTTTTTCCTTTTCCTTCTGTGTTAAGGGTTGGGAGACTTCCAGCATTTTCAATGAAATTCCTTGTAATCTATTTTTCATGTATTTTTTAAACATTGGCAATTGTTGTGGATGGAGGTGTAGGGATGCTAACTTCTGAACTGCAGAGTAATTATCGACTGACTCAAATAAGTCATCGAACTCATCATCTTCATGTACAAAAGATCCGATTTTAACGTGGGTGGTAAAATCATTGGAAACTTTATTCGCGTCGTATTGTCTGTTTGAAATTGTAAACAATTTCAAACATTTAATTTGGCTGACCTCTAAAACTGCGTGCTTATAATTTTCCAAGGTGTAAACACCACAATTAATTGGAAAGGAGGGCCATGATGCTTTCTTAGCTTCCTTAAGAAACTCAATTAATCTGTTGCCAACAGTTTGATAAGCTACTTCTCTTGCGAGAAGCTTATCAGGACCATATAAAGGTAAAAAATGTGGCCGAGCCAAGCTCCCAAATACTCTAACATAGTTAAACAGTTCTTCTCCAAGTTATCTTCCAATGGAGGAGAAATCAGCTTGAGCTTCTTTTGACAACCTGGGGGCTTTCTCATTGAACACGGCTTGAAACAAAGGGAGCATAACTCCATGGAAGACTCTATAAAAATGGTTTTCACATTTTGACTGCCATAACATGCTATGATATACATGAATGGGGAGAGGGTCCTAGGTAGTCCATTTCCAACCCATGGCTGGAAAATATGAAGTGAAACACACAACGTCCATGATATAAGCACTCATTTAAAACGAGGGAAAAATTTTAGAGGAAATGTAACGATTTTCCCTATATTCCAAAATTTGAGTAGCAATATTGTTGGACAAAATGGTTCCCAAATCCATAATATAAGAGTCTACAACTGCTTCCATTAGCGGAACCCATTCAACTGAAAATTTGGTAGTGTCAGGTTGACCAAAGAGCCTAGAAATCATTGCAGCAACATAACAATTAGGACTAGAAAGGGAGTCAGTAGAATACATACCCTTGTCATCATTTTTGTGTTTATTCGGGTTTCTTCTCCATTGTTTGATTGGATTTGACTTCAGCTTGTTCTTGTTGGCGAATTGCACCAGAAATTCTTTGTCGTAGACCTTTTCTGGGTCTGGGATGTGGTACATCAACTTCAAGTCTTCGACTTTAAGGAACATATCATCGTTCCTCTATTGGTTAATAAAGTCTTGTCCCCAATGTTGAGTTTGTTAATTATCCATCTTACCATATTAGTATATGGTAGGATTTTAGGGTGCGCAACAATTTGATGCAGAAAATAATTGGCTGTCTTCTATAGTAGCTTATGAGGAATCGGAAGCATCAGCAGTAACTTTCCTTTGAACCCTATGGGCCCTCTCATCCTCAAACATCTTGTACATGGCTTCCTAGGAGGAAGATCACATGTTGTGTCTGTAAACATAGGAAGCATCTATGTTCTTTCGCTTACAGTAGGTGCAGGTTTTACAGGGGCCATAGGTTTCTTAGCTTTCTTAAGAGTTTTTGGCATCTCCAAATAACTCTGTTTATTTGGACTCGCCTGTGAACAATGATAAATGATAAGTAGAAAGAGGCAAATTTGATTTTACAAATGTGTAAGTACTGTAATAATGGAAACAATTAAACGAATGAAACTTGGCATGCTGTGAATACACAAATTCAATGCTTCTTGTAGTCAAATCATTTTGGAGGCATGGGCTATAAAACCGTTAAGTTATGGCATTAATGGTCAATATGGGTTGATGTTCCCATGTAATCATTCCAGTATTAAAACGAGATATGTCGCATCGTAGTGTTACTCGTGTGTGAATCTTTACAAAATGTCAATCGGCTTCGTTTTGTTGATTGCGATATCGCAATCGCAATATCGGCGAATATGGATGAAGGGCAAGTGTGGTCGCATTGTGAAAGTGCAATGCAATAGAGTATATCACATCGGCGAAATGTGGAGGGTGACATTAAGGTCGTCGGGGTAGAACTTGCGATTTGCGATTTGTGATAGCCTACGTGGCAGAAGTGGGTCCCATAAGCTTTTCCTTATAGAATCTGTTTGAAAAATGCCACTTTCCCTTTATAAAAGCTCTTTGTTATATATCACATCGCAATATGTGTTGAGTGGCTTTTAGGAGACATATATGTTGCATTCCGATATTGTGATTGCGATTTTGCGATATTTATGCACTCAAGTGTTTTTAAGGCCAAAATTCAAGGTTTTTACCCCCCTTTGATTTTTATTTCTATCTAAATGAATCACTTTAAGGGTCTTATTTGTTTTACTCTAAAATTTTAAAAATGGTCCCCATTATTTTCTAAGGTAACTAAGCTAAAATAATGGGGGTTGTTGAATAGCACAACAAAACCCTAAATACCAAAACTTTCAAAAATGCAAAGTTTATAAACCCTAGACACTTGCCATACAAAACATGCAACAAAACCCTAATTATTTTCAGACCCTTTTATTATAAAACAAAGTGTATATACCTCATGCCTCTTTCTTTGCAAGGATTCGGAGACTCGCTCTTTAACAAAGGTTCACGTATCTCTTTCCATGTATGTTGTCAAGTCATTTATGCATCAAATCTTTCTCGAGGTCAGCTTTACGTTGTTGCTATATATATTACTTATATATATTATTTCCAATACATTGTTGTAGTTGTCAACAACATATCATCATTATTTCCAACCTTATCATCAAGCCAATGATATCTGAACCATGTCTTCATAGCTTCGAGCCATTGATTATACAAGCTATGTGCCATACATTTCTGTCAGCCCCACGATGATACGTAATATGATAGTCGTGACACAAAAACCTAGAGTCACCACAGGTATGGAGCAACTGTACATAATATGAGCCACATAAATCTTACAAGATTTTGAAATCATGAGTGAGTCATCACTTTGTATCTTTACTGAGATCAAGAATTATATTGCAAGAAGGATAGAATTCCATTTAGATCATAGCGAGCCATGAATGTCGCCAGAATATAGGACATTATGAGAATGTGTGTCATTAACTTTAACAGTGAATCAATACAGTCTTCGTGTAACCCACAAATTACATTTGTGTGGGCCTCATATCTGCATATGAACTACAACAGAGAGTGAACCACAGTTATATGAGCCATAACGGTGAGAAATGCTCTGGCCATTGTAATAGGCATATGCGATTTATATCGAGACCATGATTTATATTAAGCCCATGTAGTCACAAAGGTCAGTGTTCCACTATACAGAGGAGCATAGCAGCAAGCTAGAGAAGTGAAGATATCGTATTGTAGTGTGAGCCACATACGAATTATAGAACCATTACAGGAAGCCAAACCATACTGAAATTTTTCGATCCACAAATGTGTACGGTACGATAGATCTTTTGTAGAATTACGTCATATCATTTTCATGAGTCTTTGAGGCACATGAACCACACAACTTGCGTTGCGATATTCTATCACCGTAGATGCGAGTCTCGGAACTTTTTGGATCTGCCAAGAGAACCATTATAAAAAAGGAACTTACAAAGATCATATTTAGTTACTGTGCAAGAATTTAGAAATAGTGTGATTATGATCATCAATGTAAGTCCTCCAAATTCAATAAATTATGCCTCTACTGAGATTTGCGAGTCATTGTATCTGAGTTATAGCCATCAACATATAAGTCGCTAAAATACTCAAATCAACAAGTGTGAGTTTCTCAAGCCGTCGAGAGAACCGAGACAAGCCAATTGAGTAATCTCCAAAACCTCATGCTTTAGTCCTTAGCTTTGATACAATGTTGGAAATTGGGAAGATTTTAATTATTATCATATTTGTGTTACATGATAATTACTTGTGAAACTATTAGCAAATTTATTATTATGTTTTTCTTTCCATCATCAAGAAATTACCATAAACATGAAGATCACATAAGACAATAGAACACAAGATATGGGATCCAAGCTAGGGCAAAAACACTCAAAGTGGAAAACCCAGAAAATATCTTATAGAATCAGATCAAATGAGAAATCCATGACCCATGACCATAAAAAATTCCTCCTCTAGATGCCAAGCCAAAACTTCCTTCTTTCCAACAGATTCACCAGCAAGAGCCCAGCGGAAAGAGATGTATCAAGGCAGATCTTCTTTCAGACTTCGGCCTTCTTGATCTCCTCCAACTTCTCTATGATATTTCAGACCAAAAACCATGCAAGCGTGTGTGTCCAAATGAGCTCCATTCACCCTCTATTTATACAATTCATAGGGGTGTGAATAGACATGTCCATTGGGGCAAGTCAACTTGACATGTAAGCCGACTTGGCATCTAGATGGGTTTCTGTCTCAAAATTTACAATTAAAAAATTATTTTTCTTTTTCTTTTACAATAGGTCCAAAATAGGACTTTGACTCTTTGACTCAAAAACCTAGAAGCACAAAGAACATACTTATCTAGAAATAAATAATAATAATTCTTATTTTATTTTTATTTTTGCTTTTTATATAAAAATACATAATGGTACAAATTATGAAGACCAAAACTAGTTACATTCTCCAACATGCAAAACCTATCAAGTGCTTGTGTTTTTTTTATTAATATTGTGGCAAAGACTGGATCCAAACAAGCTTCTCTATGTTATTAGTGGGGCAAAACAAAATGTGGATTTGTCTACCCATAATTTTCGAACTTTCAATTTGTAATTCTTCATATTAATACCTGAACAATTCTTACATAATTGTCCATATAAGCACGTCATTGAATCTATCAGTTGAATATGACTAGGTTGACTAGATCCTAACAAGTTTCTTTGTGCTAGTAGTGGGACAAAACAGAATTTGGATTTTTCTACCCATAATTTTCAAACTCTCAATCCGCAATTCTTCATTGTTAAACTCTCAATCTGCAATTGCTAATATTAATACCTGAATAATTCTTACATCACTATCCATATAAGCATGTCCTTGAATCCCTTTGTTGAATACAACTAGGCTGCAAATAATGAACCTCAAAGAATATAACCATTAATTTCAAAAGCAATGATAAATAAGGAATTGAACCTCTGTGGAAAAAGTTGCCATAAATCGTGATTTAATCGACAAAATGTGATTTCTTGAACTCGTTGATGTTATCGGCCGACTTCTTGCGATAACATCGGGAGTCAATTGAAAAAATTGCGTCAGGAGTCTGGGCCGCATATAAGTAAGGAAAAGGCTGAAATTTCACTCATTGTGCACTCTAACATTTTCCATTCGTGCATGTGGAGAGAGGAAGTGTGTGGCCAAGAGGAGGAGATTTATCAGTTTTGTGGTGTGGATTTGGAGTTTTGTCCACTGCTCAACGTGAGAGACTCAGTGTGCCAATTTGCAGGTGCCAGCTGTTGAAATGTGTAACTAGGTCAGGTCTTCATAAATATGAAATGTACTTTTGATTCTTGTATAATGTAAAAAGAAGAAAAAACTTATTATTGTTACTTTTGTAGCATGGGTTTCATGCTCAAGGTATTTTATTTAAAGGTCAAGCACCCATTGAGTGCTTCTAGGGTTTGTCCTAAGGTCAAGCAGTCAAAAGAGTCATTGTCATATGAAGAAGACCCCATCGGGAACATTGTAACTTGTAAAAAGAATTATTTTTGTATTTAAAAGTTTCAAAATACCCTCCAAGACCAAGTCGGCTTGGCAGCTAAGAATTCGGCCTCATTAGGGAATGTAGTCCTCCTTGGAAGCCTATATATAGGAGGGAACTCGACCTCCTATGGACATTCACTCATCTTCTCATCACCTAAGCGAAGGAGAAGTAGGAGGCTAGCGAAGAAGGAAGAAGGAAGAAATAATAAGGTTTGGGTTATTTCTCTCTCTCACACACACGTGCGAAGAAGGAAAGTTAGGGTTTCAATGTTGCAAGATCGAACTTGAGAAAATTGCAGGAAGAAGGTCGAAGGAAGGTCTATTAAGTCACCTACAAGCCATGAAAGAAGGAGAAACCCAAGCGAAGGTCAAAGGAAACCTTGGAAGCCCTAAAATTTCTCACACGTGTGGAAGCAACAACAGTTGCAAGGGCCAAAAATTTCAGACCTGCAGTGAAGGCCGAAATTTTGTAGTCGGCGGTCGAAGTTGTGCAACTGAAAGAGATTTGACTAGGTTTGACTTGGACAAAGGAAGCACATCATCAAGAAGGTCTAACTTGGTCTTGGAAGGGTATTGATCTTGGTCTAGAAGTCTTGGAATTCTTCATTTGAATAATCTATAAGAAGAGAAGAGATTTGTGGGTTTTCCTCTCAAGTGGAGAGACTTTAGCCTTGGTTTGTAGTGTACATCTTGTGTTCTTGTGTATTGTTGATATTATTGTTTTTGGTAAATGTTTGATGATAATAATAGCGTAATAATAAGAGAAGAAGCTAATAAGAAGAAAAATAAAAATACATCACAAGCAATTATCAATTTTAAGCGAAATCATCCTATTTGCAGCCCTTTAGATTTCTCAACATGGTATCAAAGCTAAGGTTGGCTCAGGGCATTATGAAGATCACTACATCCTTGAAAAATATTTGAAGTAGTGTTCTATGGTAGCAAGTCATCTCAAGCAAGGTATCAAGAATCTCGTATTATTCATCAAGAATAGTATGACCAAGACTTTTATAAATTACGATGGATTATTCTTAGTACTTACAAGTTACAGGTACATTTGAGGATGAGAATATTTGGGCAATTGACAGTGGAGCATCAAGACATATGACAGATGAGCACAAACAACTAAAAACCTTATCAAAAGGAAAATTTCCCTACTCTGTTGTACTTGGTGATAAGAAGAGCTATCATGTAAGAGGAATTGGGTCAGCTTTGTTGGAGCTGGAAAATGGAGGAAACATCCATCTCAATTACATTTTGTTCGTACTAGGTTTGCAAAAGGACTTACTTTCTATTTCATGTATAGAAGATAAGGGAAATAGATTCGCTTTTATAGATGGAAAAGTTGTGGTATGGGATAAAATCTCTAACATCGAAAATGAAAAGATCATTGGGATTCATGAAGCAAGACTCTACAAATTGTTGACCCCTCTCTCTCAAGCTTTGGTTCACAATGAAGTAAATTCCATGTGAAATTTGGCATAGAAGGTTTGGACACCTTCATTACAAAATTTTGCCAACTCTAAATTCAATGGGGAATGGTATCCCTAAACTCAAGGAGGATCATGAAGGAGTATGCAAGGGGTGTGCATTAGGTAAAAATGTTAGGAGACCATTTGGAAACAGTGTTCAAGGTCAAAAGAAATTATGGATCTCATTCATTCTGATGTATGTGGTCCTATATCTACAAAGTCTCTTGGAGTTCATCTATATTGTTAGCACAATTCTTTGCTAAGTCATGAGTCTATTTTAAAATTTTGTTTTTAGGATTAGATTTTAAAATTTTCAAAAAAAAAAATGATCACTACCGAAATTTCCGATAGCGCTTGTTTTAGCCTTTTCAGACAGTCTGTTATATTATTGTTTTTGTCTTTTTTTATTTTATTCCGATGCTACCGGAAATTCCAGTAACTTCCCATGTTTTTAAAAATAAAAATAAAAAGTGCATTCGCTTTGTGTCAAGCCACGTTTCCGTGCTTTAAATACGTTTTAAATCGTTTTATTATGATTTAAACCACGTGATAGGATAGGTTTGTGGTCAATCGCGTTAAGTTAAGTTGTGGTATACGTGTAGTGTCTAGGTGTCAATCCGCAATAACCAACGCCAGTCGTTGATCTCGTCCTGTCTGTCAGCCGAGTTAATCTGGTTTCATGTCAAGGCACATGATTTTCGAATGGAAAGATCGTGGATCCGCAGGCTTAATGCAGTGACCGTTTGGATGGTTACGCATATACGCTGCCGAAAATTTAGGCCAATAAACAAGCATGCAGTGGAGGTGATTTTTTGTCACAGATCCGCTTATTTCAAACCACCTATAACATGTTATCTGAAGCTACGTAGTCAATTGAATACCATGATGGCTATCACATGGTGTATACTACGGTTAAGGATATTTTCCATAATGAGAATCCATTGCAAGGGATGGTGAACCATCATTGTTTTAAATCACCGAAAAAGAAGGAGAAGTATCAGTTGTGAGCCTAGCTGTTGGAGAACGATTTTTCTAGAGTTGCAGCTTGAGGAGGAGTCTTAGATTTCACACAGAATTTCGAAGGAATACATAGCAACACCTCTTAGGTGAGCTCTTCTAGCTCTGCCATAAAATTTCAGACGCAGAGTTATTAATTTATGAATATGACTAAAAGATGAGGAAAGATAAAACGAATTGAACCATAGGGTGTTGAACTAGTGGATGAAAATTCGAAGGTGAGAAGGTCATTTGTCCAAGCAGGGTGGTATTATTTGTGCACCAAACTGAGAAACTCTCACTTAGGAGTAGATCAAGAGTTTGCAAACTTTTTCAATGGACGGGAATCCATAGTCTATGGTCTTACATTGAAGGTTTCAGTAGATTCAATTGTTGAGGCATTCAACCTTCCATAGGAAGGAGAAAGGTGGTTTAAAGTTCAAGTTATCACTAGAGGAGACCTCAATATTTTCCTCAAGAATGGACACAGAGATTCCAACTGGACCAAAGGAATTCTCAGCAGCTACCTCAAAAATGAATGGGCAAAAGTTGTTAAACTCATCAAGATTTACCTCACTTGTGAAAGGAGGTATGCATTAGTGCTTATTTATCATATGATATTTCTTTTTCATGTTGCAGGTATGAAGACCCTCAACTTGCCATACTTTTTGTTGAAGAGTCTGACAAAGATGTCAGCTAAGATCCAAACACATACTGCTACCTCAAAATACAACTTATATCATCAAGCTCTCATCAAGGTGTTAGTTGAAGAAGAGTTAAGGAATATAAATCAGACATAGGACCATTTTTTATTTTATAGGGCAGGTCAACCTGCACCTACACCTCCATATTCACAAGAACACCCTTAGCCTGCAAAAAGAACCAAGAGGAAGGCTAAAAAGGAGAATATCCATAAGGCCAAGAGCATAAAAGAAAAGATTCATTCAGCCAAGGTTGAGAGGAAGTTGGAGAAAGAAGAGAGCTCATCAGTAAATAAACCTAAATCTATGAAAATGGTTCCCCCCATTCCTCCTTTTCCAAATGTCTACATCAGAGCTCAAAGAGGAAGGTTTGTAATTATAGAGAAATCTAAAGCACAGATGCTATCGGAAGTTCTGGAAGCAGACATTCAACAGAAGATGCAGAAATAATATCAACCCACAAAGTTTGATGAAGAACTCCTCAAATATGCAAGGTATGAGATCAGTAGCAAGAGAAAGAAACAAGAGACCAAACCTGTTGTTGGTACCAAAAAAAGACATACCAGAGACAGCAACAAGTTCAGGCTCAAGTCTAAGGCTCTACACAATCCAAGTTTGTTGATAGAGGTTATTGATGTATAAGGAAAATCCAAGTTTGTTGATAGAGGTTATTGATGTATAAGGAAAATCTAAAGGGTTAAAAACAAATGATTCCAAGAAGAAAGATAAAAACAAAACCCCTTCAGAGCAGCAAACAGAACCCTCAAAAAGAAGAAAGATCCAAAAGGGTTCAAAGGAGGAAAAGGCCATTGTCAAAGAAGCATCCACAAGAACCACAAGATCAAAATCAGTTGTTAACAGCAAGACAGACTTGGACAAGTTTGCTGAAGTTGTAGCCCACATGGAAGGATGGTAAAAAGGTTTTCTGATAAAACACATTTTTCCTTACTAAGTGCAATTTTGAACAGCAGCTCAAATGTCAAAGTGTATAATTCTGCACAGGTTTTTCAGTGTTTTTTGTGCATTTTTGAAAAAGAAACAGAGTGCTACCAGAAATTCCGGTAGGGTTACAGTTTTTGTGCAGTTACAGGTTTTTACCGGAATTTCTGGGAGTGCCTGTTTTAACTTATTTTTGACACGTGTCAACAAAGTTTCTGAGCCAGTTAAAGAAAGATAAGGACTCATAACCAAATGGATATAACAAGTGATGGTGATAAGTGGTTATGAGGTTGTTAGAGGTCACATTAAAATGAAGATACATAGTTATTTAAAAACCAAATACATAAGGAGACAAATCAGTAGAAAAAGGGGCAGCGTGTCAGCATACTTAGTAGTTCAGCGCAAATTTCTTCTCTTCTTTCATCTACATCTGTCCTTTCAGTTAGATTTCGATGAGATATAGTTTTAATGTCCTATGACACCTATGTAATGTTAGGAGTAGTGCTTCCTTATTTTTAGAAGAGATGGAGTTGGTGTCTCTCTTTTTATATATACCATTTTTAAATACCATTTCCAGGTTGGATGTTGGTCTAACTGAAAACTTAATATAATAAAGAAAAGCCTTTTTGTACTTCATGCTGGAGGATCTTGTGACTCAAGAACTATCTAATGTGTGGTGTGTTCTCTCTCTTTGTTAATTTCTTTTAATTTATGAGTTGCAGCCGCTAGTAAGGTGTGAGTGAGAAACTGTTAAAGTATTTAATAGTAAATTATCTGTTTTCTAGCTTTCTCCAAATCATATATGTTTTGTAGAACATGTTAGTGAAGATTTCATAAAGGATTTGTGAAATACTTTATACATGCAATCTACTTTCTGAATGTTATTTACTTTTCATAAACAGATTTTGTGTAAAAAATCATCATTATCGCTGTGTGACTGATTTAGGATATGAATATTTCCTATAATAAGTACCAACTATCCATCCCCTTTCATTTGTTACACTCTACTCCCTATACTACCAATTTACCCATACAATTTATACTTGTCACAGTTTTCCAAATGCATGAAAGTCTTAAAGAATATAAAAATCATTTCAAAATATTTGAGAAGTCATCCCACCACTCAAAAAACCTTTAAAATTTGAAATGAACTATGATGTGTAAGGCTTACTCCTTTTGCAGTCAAGGAGTGACTCCTTGCACTAACATATACTATGTAACATTCATTGATGACCACTCAAAGAAAACTTGGATATATTTGTTGAAGTCCAAGGATGAAGTATTCGACAAATTTCAAGAATTCAAAGTTGAAGTAGAGAACCTTACAGAAAGGAGGATAAAGGTACTAAAATCTGACAATGGAGGAGAATACACATCTAAGGAATTCATAGTTTTCTGTAAGAAGGTTGCGATTAAGAGGGAGCTAATAGTCCCATATAATCCTGAACAAAATGGCGTTGTTGAATGGAAGAATCGATCGATTGAGGTAAGTGTTAGAGCCATGTTATATGATCAAGACTTGCCTAATTTTTTGTGGGGTGAAGCAACAAAAATTGTTTTGTATGTTCAAAATTGAAGTCATCACATATCACGAAACAGCATGACTCCTAAGGAAGCATTCACTTGGAAGAAACCAAGTGTAGACCATCTCTGAATATTTCGTTGTCATTTCTATATTCACATTCTGAAAGATAAGAGAAAGAAATTGGATCCTACAATCATGAAGGGAATATTTGTTGGCTATAGTAAAACTTCAAAATAATACAGGATCTACATAAAGGAAGGACATTGAATAGAAGTAAGTTGAGATGTGATCTTTGATGAAAGTATTGCATTCAAGAAATCAAAGGACCTCCTGATTGACTCTAATGATGAATAACTTCCAATCTTTGAAGAAGAATGCACTAAGGTGGAAGAGGATTTGAATCATGAAGAAGTAGGTCCCAATGAACCTGTTCAACAAGTCATTGTCCCCGAATATAAAAAGATACCTAATTGGTTAAACTCTAATCTTCTAGATGCGGAGGGACATGGAGCAACCAAGGGTATGTTTAGAGAAAGTAAGAAGCCCGAAAGATATTCAGGGTATGCAGCCTAAATGACAAACTTAATCAAAGTTGAACCATCCACCTTTGAAGAGGCAGTGAAACACCAAGAATGGAAAGATGCCATGAATGAAGAATATCAATCAATAATGAAGAATGGAGTTTGGGAAATCATTCCTAGGCCTGAAGACAAATCTGTGGTAACTTCCAAGTGGCTCTACAAGATTAAACATGCAGTTGATGGAAGTATTGATAAATATAAGGCAAGACTTGTGGCTAAGGGTTTCTCCCAACATGAAGGCATCAATTATGAAGAGACATTTGCTCCTACAATAAAGTATACAACTATACATTCATTGGTCTCTTTGGCAGCATCGATGGGATGGAACATCCATCAAATGGATGTCACGACAGAATTCCTGAATGGTACTATCCATGAAGAAGTCTATATAGAACAACCCTCGGGATTTGAAGTAAAAGATAGAGAGACTCATGTCTGCAGGCTGAAGAAGGCACTTTACGGCCTTAAGCAAGCACCAAGGGCTTGACACATACCTACAAAGTTTAGGCTTCTCGAAGAGTTTTGTTGATATAATCTCTATATCAAGGTTGTGAAGGATGAGCCCGTAATCATTCTTCTATATGTGGATGATCTTCTCATGACAGGTGTAAAAGGTCGTCGTATTCAGGAGTGTAAAAAGAAATTGGCTACAGATTTTATATGAAGGATGTAGGGTTGATGCACTATTATTTGGGGTTGGAAGTTTGGCAAGGACCTGATGAGATATATCTAGGTCAAGGAAAGTATGTGATCGAGATATTGAAGAGGTTTGACATGATGGACTGCAAACCTATGACAACCCCTATGATCACAAACTTTAAGAGGCTAAGAAGTTTTGAATCAAGCCTTGTGAATCTGACAAGGTATATTCAATTGGTTGGATCACTGATGTATTTGGTAAATACTCAACCAGACATTTGTTTTGCATTAAATATTCTTCATGGGTTCCAGGTAGAGCCCAAGCATGAGCATTGGATGGCAGCCAAGAGTATACTAAGATATCTGCAAGGAACGATCCACTACTGTCTGAAGTATGATAAAAGGAATGATGTCCATTTGATTGGATATACAGATTCCGATTAGGGAGGCAGTGAGATGGATGGGAGAAGCACTATTGGAGGATGTTTTAGTTTGGGATCATCCATGATTTCATGGATAAGTAGAAGTAAAAGATCGATTTCTTTGAGTAGTGTTGAGGTTGAATATATTGCAGCCTGTGAAGTAAGCAGAGAAGTTGTTTGGTTGAGGAAGTTGTTGTCTAACTTGTTTGAAGGACTAATAGACCCTATGGTGATACATTGTGACAACACCAGTTGTATAAGGTTTTCTGACGACCCAGTGTTCCATGGAAAGACAAAGCACATAAATAACAAGTATCACTACATATGAAAGTTGGTGCGAGATGGAGTGTTGTTGCTAAAATATATCTCCATTGATGAACAAGTAGCTGACATCTTGACAAAATCTCTTCCTAATGAGAAGCTTGTGTATTTGAGAGACAAGTTTGGATTGGTTGATATATCCTCCCTAGTTGAGAGGAGAGAGAAACACATCATTCATGTCTTCACTTCGTTAAGAAAGAATGGAGGATTGGGTAAGCATCTAGTTTCTAATACTATTTAAGGATGAGGTAGGGCATCCAAGATAAGTGTAGTTGAAGAGGAAATTCCTTGAGGATGTGTTATTCCAAGATAGGAATTGTCCTAAAAAGACATATCCTGTGAACACTTGAGTGGGGTATGTGCCTTGAGAGACAATGATGATGTTGTCTATCAATCATTGGTCTCGCCAGCATTTTTCTCTATCTTGTGGAGAGATAGAGTTGTTAGTCTAAGTCTTGCTATGTGACAATGTTGGTTGCTATGATGCAAAGAGATAAGCTAAAGTCATAGCTTACGAGACGACTTACCAATCTAACTCTTCTTATGAGATCTCTTTAGTTTGAAAATGTTCATGTACCATTATGAATACCTCCCTAGTTAAGAGGGAGCGTTGAAATGTGTAACTAAGTTTAGTCTTCATAAATATGAAATGTACTTTTGATTCTTGTAAATTGTAAAAAGAAAGAAAAATTATTAATATTATGTTTTGTAGCATGAGTTTCATGCTCAAGGTCTTTTATTTAAAGGTAAAGCACCCATTAAGTGCTTCTAGGGTTTATTCTAGGGTCAAGAAGTCAAAAAAGTCATTGTCATATGAAGAAGACCCCATTGGGTGCAATGTAACCTATAAAAAGAATTATTTTGTATTTAAAAGTGACCCTCCAAGACCAAGTCCACTTGGCAGCTAAGAAGTCAACCTCATTAGGGCATGTCATCCTCCTTGGAAACCCATATATAGGAGGGAACTCGACCTCCTATGACATTCACTCATCTTCTAATCATCTAAGAAAAGGAGAGGCAGAAGGAGGCTAGCGAAGAAGGAAGAAGGAAGAAATCAGAATTTTTGGGTTATTTCTCTCTCTCTCACACGTGCGAAGAAAGAAGGCTAGGGCTTTGATGTTGCAAGATCAAACTTGAGAAAATTGCAGGAAGAAGGTCGAAGGAAGGTCTATTAGGTCACCTACAAGCCCTAGAAGAAGGAGAAACCCAAGTGAAGGTCAAAGGAAACCTTAGAAGCCCTGAAATTGCTCACACGTGTGGAAGCAGCAGCTGTTGCAGGGGCCGAAAATTTCAGACCTACAATGGACGTCGAAATTATGTAGTTGGGGGTCGAAGTTGTGAAGCTGGAAGAGATTTGACTAGGTTTGACTTGGACAAAGGAAGCACATCATCAAGAAGGTCTGACTTGGTCTTGGCATTAGAGGAAATTTCAGCCTAAAAGTGGCCTCCTAAGGAAAAATAATAAAATAAGAGTCATGAATTTTGGAGGGAAAAGAAGAAAATTGTTTTTTTTATTGTATTTTTGTTTTATCTCTTTATAGGTTTACTCAAATTTCAAGTTGTGGAAAATACACATAGATTCAACGGATCTTGTAATATGCTAAAAAAAAATACTTGAATCTATTATACAAATTGCGGAAACCAATTACGATCGCACAATCACATGAACAAGAAAGAGAGAATTTCAATCTCACAACACAAAGATGTATCTGGGGAAAGTCTCGACTAAAAGCCATGCTATCTGTATATTGCATTAAGTCAAGAATATGAAACAATACAATGCTTCTCTCAAGCTTGAGAGCTATCTGTACTATCTTTGATTATCTCACTCTGATCCCAGCAAGTTTGGTTGTTCAGCCTTGCTTAAGCATTCCTAAGGCAATTAAGCCACTATTAATTAGGAAATTCCCAATAAATGATTGTGCAATACATCCAAGGCATCCTGCTGACCTCATGCATGACCTGTAGAATTTTCTAATTATACAACCAATAGTATACTTCTTTTTAACTCCAATCTCAACTAGCTCTTCCTCATAACTGGCATGCAACAGTGATTTATAGTGAATTATCAGTGATTGATCACTGCATGTGAATTAAATCAGATTTAATTCACTAAACCTCTCATGAGCTCATCCATCAGTTAGAACTAGTTAAACTGATTTTAACACAAATAATTAAGTTAAACAATTACAACTCAAAAATAAACTTCAATTGGACACATAAAACTGATAGTGAACTCTACACGCCTCCACTCGAATTAACGGAGCTAACTAAGTCTTCCTAACTCAGTTAACTCGTACAAGCTGTCATGTGATCTGGAATTACAAATTCCTTCTAATTTAATTAAGGGAAAAATAATTAGAATCCCTTTTCATGCCATTTTCAATATTTCTTTTTTTCCATTTTCAACACTCTCTCAAACTCTATCTCGACCTGGTATCTTTGGAATGTTCTACATGCAACACTTTTCTCTAGTGTTGTTGCTACTGCAACTTCTAAAACTGAAAAGCATCCAACCTGAATCAGTATGATGCATCTGTCACCAGAGTCTCTGACTGCTACTAGCTACTGCACTGTCTACTGAAAACTCTGCGTTCTTGTTGACTCTACATTATTTCCAACTCTGCTCTGCGCTCCCAGGTATCTGACTGCTACTAGTCTCTGCATCTGTCATTCTGTCATTCAACTGCATCATTGCCACTTATCCATCATGCTACTGTGTACTGTGGGACTCCGTAGCAAGGTAATGATCCATGAGACAAGACATCTCAATGGACCCTGCCCAAATTTCTGCAATCTTGGGACTATGACTTCACATCGCCCCACCTCTCACCTAGAGGTATGGCTGCATGTGCTCCCTCTGCCCACTTGGCTCAAAATTTCCCTCTACTGGAGGTCTCTGATTGAGTGGATGTCTCCACTCGGTCTCCTATCTGCTTCTCCAACTGTGGTTGCTCCATAACTTGTTGAGGTCGCTTCGAAGGCTGCATGTTGAGAGGTAATTCGCGCTCCCTCTCAACCACCAAGTCTTTAACCTTTGCCTTGCTCCTCAAGGCTTTACATGCATCTTTGACTTCGAAAGCATATAGGTTCTTGACTCGCACACCAATCTGTTTCACTTGTCCCATGACGATGTGTTTAAGGAAAACCTTTCCTTTTCTAAATATCACACCATAGCCACAGTCTTCCAATACCGCAACGGAAACAAGATTCTTCTTTAGTCCTGGAACAAACAATACATATGTTAGTCTGAGAGGAGAGTTAGACTCCCTCTGAAAAGTAATTGTACCGATGTCGATCGCGCTATACCTACCATCATCTCCAAACTCTATGTTCTACTTGAGGTCCTTCTCCTCCAAGTCACTGAAAAGATCTTTATTCCTCATCATATGAAACGAGGCGTCAATGTCGAGATACCACATGCATCCCATTACAGTGCTTGCCATGCATGCAATGAAAGTGAAATCAAGTTCGAGTTGTGAAGCTAGAGCTTCACATGCTGCTACTACTACAGGCTCCTTCTTGGTTGCCTTCTGTGAACATTTCGTTGCACAGTGCCTGAACTCGTGACAATGAAAACACTTGATGTTTGACAAGTCTTTCTTCTTTCCCTCTTCGCCTTGGGACTTCTTTCCCTTTGCTTTCTTTCATTTTCCGACTAATGCAAAATCTTATTTTGTGCCTTTGGAAGAGGTTTTGTCTCTGGTGTTCTACCTTATCTCTTCTTGTACCAAGTTGGACCACAATCGTTCCTACTCTGGTAACTTCTCCCTCCCATTTACTGAATCTTGGTCGCTGTGTCAGCTCTTGGGAAGGCCTAGAAGTGCTAGGCTCACTAGATCATCCTCGAGAATGGTAACACCAACACTTCCAAGTTCATCTCAACATTGAGTGAACTTCGTCAAGTATTTTGGTATTGTGTCGCCCTCCTCCATCTTGATTTTTATGAGTTTATCTTTCAGCACCAACTTCATGTGGTCGTTATTGTTCTGAAACAAATTTATTAAGGCCTTCCACATAGCATATGAAGTTGTCTTTCCATGGAGGTTCAGGGCAATATGATCTCGAACTCCTTATAACATAATCCTTCTCGTCTTTGCTACATTCTTCTTCCATGCATCAAGATTTTGGGCATTTGTTGTTGTGGACTTAGGAATATCATTGTCTATGAATTCCTTCAACCCATTTTCCTCCAACACTGCCTCCATCCTGTCCTTCCAAGCTATGTAATTTGAACTACCCTCAAAGGCATATTCGAGTCTCAATCCACAGAAAGACATCCTGATCTATTGTTGGGCCTGAAGAATAAATCTGCAAATTCGATTCACATGTTCAAAACAAACTCATATTCTTCTCTTCTATAATGATTCATGCTCTGATACCATGTAGAAAATCCACATAGATTCAACTAATATTGTAATATGCTAAAATAAAATACTTGAATCTATTCTACAAATTGCGGAAACCAATTATGATCGCACAATCACATGAACAAGAAAGAGAGAATTTCAATTTCACAACACAAAGATGTATCCAAGGAAAGTCTCAGCTAAAAACTCTGCTATCTGTATATTGCATTAAGTCAAAAATATGAAACAATACAATGCTTCTCTTAGGCTTGAGAGCTCTCTGCACTATCTCTAACTGTCTCACTCTGATCCCAACCAGTTTGGTCCAATACTTAACCAAATTCCTGCCATTGGGTTACTAAGCCTTGCTTATGCATTCTTGAGGGAATTGAACCCCTATTAATTAAGAAATTCTCAATAATTGATTGCACAATACATCTAAGGCATCCTGCTGGCCTCATGCATGACCTGTACAATTTTCTAAGTATAAAACTGATAGTATATTTCCCTTTAAATCCAATCTCAACTGAGTCTTTCTCAGAACTGATATGCAACAATTATTTATAGCGAATTATCAGTTATTTAATTGATCACTCCATGTGAATTAAATCATATTTAATTCATTGGACCTCTCACTAGCTCATCCATCAATTAGAACTAGTTAAACTTATTTTAACTCAAATAATTAAGTTAAAAATTTACAACTCAAAATAAACTGCCACTGGAGCCCCTAAAACTTAAAGTGAATTCTACATGCCTCCAGTTTGACCCCCAACTCGAATTGATTGAGCTAACGGAGTCTTCCTAATTCAGTTAACTCGTACAAGTTGTCATGTGATGTGAAATTATAATTTCCTTCTAATTTAAACAAGGAAAAATTAATTAGAATCCCTTTTGATGCCATTTTCAATATTTCTTGTTGTCGTTTTCAACACAAGTGTAAACACTCGTTGGATGCAGAATTAAATTCCATATCCATTGAGTACACATTATGCATACTTTTGAGAAGACCCACATTGATAAAAATTAAAGATACATTAAAAAAATGTGTTGAACATGTTTTTTTAATGTATCTTCAATTTTTAATAATGTGGCTCTTTAAGTATTGAAGGGTTTTCCGCAGTGCATTATATTAGATATCATTTTTTGGGATTCAACTGCGTTAAAAAAGTCATTCATCTATGACCATTTCCATTCGTAACTGACTAATTTCTCATGATTTTTGAAAAGTCCTAAGTGGACTATTCAAGAATCATGAGAAATTAGTCAGTTACGACTACCTCTCATGGAAATGGTCATAGATGAATGACTTTCTTAACGCAGTTGAATCCCAAAAAATGATATCTAATGTGGGTTTTCTCAAAAGTATGCATAATGGGTACTTGTTGGATTTGGAATTTAATTTTGCATCCAATGGGTGTCTACATTTAATTTTTTTCAATTTTTTTTGTGCTCTAGATTCAAATTCAAGTTCAAAGTTTCAAACAAAATGTTGACGAATTTGGACCCACGGTGGGAATATGGTGAACTTGATCATGTACCCAAGAGGGGGGGGTCAATAGACAATATTTGACTTGCAAGTTGTGTGGCAAGCATATGTCAAGGGGTGTCAATTGATTAAAATTCCATCTGGGGCAAATTCCAGGGCAAAATATAGAACTTTGCCCAAATGCAACTCTAGAAATCATCCGGAAGACCATTAAATCACTGCATGATAGAAATGATGCCAAAGACAACAGGGCAATGGTAAAAAGTCGGATTGTAGGGGTCTCAGGAGTGGGAGGTAGTGAGGATGGTTCGTCAACATCACATTCCACATCCACATGGGCCAAACCCTCAATTGTCTCATCTTTTTTTGTTCCTAGAACCACACCTAGTGCACAACTTGGGATCAAATCGAAAATTGAGAGTCGAGGCTAAGTTAGGACTCAGGATTCAAGACTTGATTCACTATTGATATGTGATGTAGCACTAGGCTTTTTATACATCTTATATATTAGTTTTATTTTCATATTTATGTGGCAATGCATTTATATGATGTTGTGGATACTTTTGATGATTAAAAAAAAAAAAAAATGTATATTTTTGTACTTTTTAAATTTTGCCAAGTTTTTGCCGATTTTTTCAATAGCCTCCCGATTTTAACAACTTTTCAATTTTCAGACCCTTGTCGATCTATTCCCGAGGTCGACTTTTTCCATATTGAATTGAACCAGATAATCTTCTTAAAGCATAAAATGAACATACTTATGTCAATGGTGGCTCGCTGGTTCAGTGAAAGCAGGGCACTGCTATTACCTTCACTAGGGTTCAAGTTCTCCAATCACATATTCACTCATGCCTTGTTGTGCCTCTGTACTCACGATAGCAGTTACGTCAAGTGCAAACCAGGGCCAGGGCCACTTTGGTGCAATAAATATCCCTGACTTTCTGTTTCTTAACTGAACAATTTCAATTTGAATATTGTATGCCTAGCTCATTAAAGGCATTTTATAAACCTACTTCCAATTACCTCGTTGGCACTGAGTGTCTTTTGTCTTAAACGAAAACGATTTCAAACTAGTGTCCCAGACTCCAGTGGGTTGGACATTTGTTAACGGAAGAAGTGTCATTATATCTGTCAATTGAGTTCAACTTGGCTGCAAATAAAGAAACAAATAATAGAATCACTAATTTCCTGAGCAATCTATAACTATGGCATTGAACCAGATTATTTCAAAATATATATATAGACTAAGCATGCTTATAGTTTTCTTGTCTTAAATGGAAACGATATCAGTATTATGTCCTGGTGGTTCCACTCACCATCATCACACAGAATTTTGTTGTGCCTCCAGGATTGTTGTGCCTCCAGGAAAATTGCAGGCAATATTGCTGGCTGTGGAACGAAATTCTGAACCAAAAACAATTGAAAAATCTTCAAAATAAGGAACAGAAATGATACACAACTTCCTATAAATCTGCATAAAAGTGGCCCAAATATGAATGATATATATATATATATATATATATATATATATATATATATATATATATATATATCTTTTACTAAATGAGTTCAGCATTATGTCACAGATGCACTCAACACATCTTAAAAGTTAAAATTTGCACTGGAATTTACTTAGGGCTATCAGAGAAACTATTGTCATCATAAGGATAATGATCTAAATCAGGATGCTACAAGGACATAAACTGACAGCTACCAGGAAATCTGAAAATAATACAGCAAAGTGTAAAGATACAACCAATAAAGCAACTTACTTCAAAACTTGTTGAATACCACATTACAGTTGTGTTTACAGGCATTTTCATGGCACCATTATTTTGGTTCATGACTTCATAAGGGTGACCACAAAGGACTCCCGCTTGATATTACAAGAGAGGCCAAAGTATGATTTAACAAAGAGAATACATATTCATGATAATGGAACACAACTATTTTTATATTAATTTTTTATCTGCAGAAAAATTCAGTTAGATAATTATTTCCTCATATGATAATTTGGATGGGCGAACAAAACATATAGGATAATACATAATTTTTATTTTGCAGCCTCAATGGCATCATATACCAAAGCAAAAAATATACTGATTCACAAAAGAATAAATTGTCACAGTGACCATTGCATTGATCCATCCCAGAAAAAAATTGGGCAAATGTAAGTACCAACTCTTAATCAAGATTCAAAACTGATATCGGTCTGACAGAAAGAGTCATCAGAACATGTTCCAAATTTCCTGGAATTTAAAAATTCAAGATTATTTGCTTTTCAGCACAGCCACCTATTTTGATAAACTACCAGAGGCCCAGTGTTTTCCAACACATAAAAGGAAAATTCACTGAAGTGATGAGAAAGCCATAATCTCAACATGAAGCCAAACGAAAATCGCTGGGCTAACAAAACACATATGCCAACATGATATCATAATGTGTATGGCTTCTGGAAAAATAAGAAAGGGCAGCAAGAACAATCTCCCGAAACAGAGGTGAAGTTTTTAAAGCACTTGTAATGGAAAAAAAGCAAGAGGACATCGCCCCAATACGAAGTGCAACACTTGCAATGAAGTAGTGTGAATAAAAGTGCAGCAACACAAACATTCAAAACTCAAAAGGAAAGTTGCCATGACAGCCTGAGTCAACCTACAACCAGCACCACAATCAAATGCTATATGTCAGTACACAATCAAAAATAAAGGACAACTGCCACAAACATGAAGCGACATGCCTTCATTACAATTTTCCTAAAGCGTGAAATAAGACCATGCCTGTTAAGATAGACTGCCATTAAAGTGAGCACCGCATGTTCTGAGAGACTCTCACGCTATTTGTTCAGCCAAGCACTGCTTCAGTGTCACACATCACATGCAGACATCACATGCAGAGGCAGGCAGACAATAAAGTATTGTTGCAGTAACAGCATCCATCTTCAGCATTCCTCCAACTATTGGTTCCCCACTTTCCCAGAACCTTAGCATCCTTTCTAACACCTTTAAGACTTTCCATAAGCCCTACCATCCTCCTCATGTTCATTCAAATTAATGAACCATTCATCCAACCACAAGATTGATATTCTCCCACTCAGTTTCCTTGGGCCAAGGTTAGGTGAAAACATTCCCCCATCCTAATTGGAGGTATCTTCAAAGAAACTGACATGGCCATGTGTTAGCCATCATAGCTGTTGCTGTACTTGTCAAGTCTTTATCATTGTTTGAACCTCAGATTGATCTTGCAATGCTGAAACAATTTTGCACACCCATCTTGTATAATGACCATCCAGTATGACCACTAACAGTCCCCACCAGAAGCTGCTACCAATGCCTCTCCTCTCTGCTAGATTAATCATAATGTATGCTCGTATGTTCATTTCTTCACCTTTCTAATGTTTGCAATGCCTGATATTGAATGCATCTTCTGATTGTTTTCCAAAGTAAACTTGAGAATGTGCTTCATTTTCACAATAGTTTAGAGAGGCGGGAATAAAGTTCCCTATGACAATATCTTTACCTGCATATAGTGCCTATTTTGCATTGTCGCTTTTCTCACTGGTATCTGCAAATCATATGGACAATGAGGTTGCCAACTTCTCCTTATAGTTATGAATTTTCCTTCATCTGTTCTTAACCAATTCTCATAATCAGTTAGTAACAGCCACTGACAATTCATTCTCCAAAATCGAATTAAATATCCCCTTGGTTTTCTGCATATTCTTCTCTTTACAAAGACCATTAACAAGTTCATTATAAGTAGAAGCATCAGGCACAAGTTCTCTTCTTACCATTTCATCATGCAGTATCAATGCATCTTGAATTCTTCCTTCTTTACAGAAACCTTTAATCAGCATAGAGAATTTAGTGCAGTCAAGAACCAAATTTCGATTGAGATCGCCTTTAATAAAATAATCTACGTTTATTGGCAGTCCAGCCTTGTAACACACAACAATGACTTGGCTAAATGTTCTAGCATCCACTGTTAAACCCTTTTCTGCCATCTCATTAAATATCTGCATTGCCTCCCGCATATAGCCCTTCTTATGGTAACCATCAAGCATTGTAATATAAGTTGTAACATTGGGAACCACCTTCTTTTTCTGCATTTCATCCAAGACTGAGCATGCCTTCCCTAGGCTGCCTTTCATGCAATAGCCTTTAATTAGAGAATTATAGATGACTACATCAAGAACAAAGCCTTGTTGAGCCATAGCACGACGCAGTCTGATCGCATCTTTAGTATAACCCACCATACAACACCCCTCAATCAGAAGGCTGTAAGTCAAAATATCCGGAGCTATGCCTTTTATCTTCATTTCTTTGAATACCATTAATGCCGCTCGCATCTGTCCTGTGCTGCAATGATTGGCAATGCTCGAGTTATAAAGAAAGATATGAGATCCCAACCGTTCATCCACTACTTTATCATATGCTTTTATAGCCCCTTGCAAATCACCTCTCCTTCGATATCCCTCAACTAACAACTGGTAGATGCTGACGTCAGGAAATATAGCACTTTTCTTCATTTTATTTATAAAGTCACCTGCTTCCTGCAATTTGTCTTCCTCGCAATAGCCTCTAACAATCGCTTTGTAAGTGTAAAAACTAGACAAGCCTTTGTCATCCATTATAGCATTGATTTCCACAGCATTGATCATATCCCCTTTTTCACATAAACTATTAAGTATGGCAGCACACGTAGCATGACTAGGAATTAAATCTCTGTTGAGCATTTCTTTAAAGATAGGGTTTGCCTCTGTTGTGTTTCCTTCATTGCAAAGCCCATTTATAAGAGCCTCATAACTAAGTGTATTTAGCACAAAACCTCTACCTCTGTTCTTCATTTCATGCAGTAATTGTAAAGCCCGTTGTATATTACCTTTTTTGCAGTGACCATCAATTAGAGTATTATATGTAGCACAATCTGGAAGCAATCCATCTTCCTTCAAAAGGTTTACGAGATTCTCCACCTTCTCCATTTTCCCATTCTTACAACACCCATCAATAAGTGCATTGTAAGAAACTATGTCAAGCATAAAATCCTTTTGCCGGATATCATGTAGAAGTTCCAAAGCTTCCAATAATTTGCCATTCTTGCACAATGCATCAATTAGCATGGTGAAAGTAAAACGGTCAGGAACCAGATTCCTATTCAGCAATTCATCAAACAATTCTTTTACTTTATCAATCTGACCTTTTTTGGAGAAACCATTGATGAGTGCATTGTATGTAACAGTGTCTGGCATGACGCCTCTCCCCACCATTTCATCACGTAACCAGAGGGCTTCTTGTGTCTTTCCCTTTTTGCAGTATCCGTGGATCAGCATGGTGTAAATAACGCAATCTGGCATTAGACCATCTTCAGCCATGCCCCTCTTCAACAACTGCAGTGCTTTTTGAGTCCTCCCTTCCTTGCAAAGAGCACGTATAAGCGCAGTATAAATGACGGCATTTGGTACAAGCCCTTTTTCTAGCATCTCATCCCGTATTTTGAAAGCACTCTCCAACTTGCCTTGCTCACAAAAACCAATTACCAATTTATTATAACTAACAAGGTTGGGTGCCACACCCATCAAGGACATTTCTTTTAAAAGTCTCTTTGCTTCTTCAAACATCTTTGCTTTGCAATGGCCAGCGATCAGAGCATTGTAAGTGATAACATCTGGTGTAAAACCTTTCCTAGACATTGCGCAAAACAAACTCAAAGCTTCTTTGGCATTGCCCTTTCTACAATGTCCCTCTATAAGAGTATTGTAAGTCACAATATCAGGAACAAAACCATTTTCAAGCATCTGGCCAAAAAAATCGGTGGCCTTCTGAATTTCTCCATTTTTGCTGAGAGAGTGGATCATTATATTCAAAGTATAGCTGCTGGGAGGGATTTTAAATTGAACTATTTGTCCATAAAATTTCCAGGCCTGCTCCGAGCAATTCAATTTGAGTAACCCTGCAAGTATCTTATTGCATGATTGAATAGTTGGCAAATACCCATGAGTTTTCAGTTGATGAAATGCAGCAATTGCTTCTTTCACCTTTCCAGATGACAAGAAGCTTTTGTAAAGAAAATCAAATATCAGAGGAGCAGAATCCCAACCTTTGAATGCATTCAACAACGATTTTGCCACCTCAGACACTGAAACACTATTATTTTCAGTCAGACGATGTATGTATGGCTCTGCATCACTTAGCCTACCGGCTCGAACCAGGGCTTCGACGATCGCCAAATATGACCCAATCGAATGCTCAGGCCCCTTTTCCTTCCCTACCCAATCAAAGAATATAACTGCCAAATCAGCATCACTGAGCAAATGCTGCAAGACCCCAGTAACAAGGCGAGCGTTCAATTGGGCTGCAAACTGCTGAAGAGAGTCCCAGCGGCTTTGCATTATCGCAGAACAGACATTGTGGATGAATCCCTCTTCTTCTATGGTTAATGGTGGAATGCGAATGTAAGGCAATAAAGAAGATCTTGTAATGTACTGATTGCTAAAATCGGGACGTAAAGAGTCTGGGTTTGTGCTGTATCTGCTCCAATTCCAATGGGGTTTCCGACTGTAACATAGTTGGTAGTGAATGCAATGGCAATTGGGATTCAAGAGGCTGTCTGTTAAAGCACGATTTCTTGAGATTCTGGAAATTGAGAGAGTTGGATAACATCTACATGATGAAGCAAATGAAACCTGGCGATTAATGCACAGAAACCTAAGGGAAGTAGAGTGAAGATTTCTATGGGAAATATAAAAATTTGACGTTTTCCGTGAGGATTTTAGAGAAGAATTTGAAGGAACAACTGAAATGATAAATGTTAGGGCTGTTTTCTTACCTGAAACCTGTGATCCCATGTTAATGTTCATCCACTGCTTGTGGTAAATGACGGGTTTTATGGAAGAAGAAGAATTGGTCACGAGCTTTGAAAGGGTTTTAATAGGTTTTAAGAGACAAAAGATTTCAGTAAATTAATGGGCCTGATGCTGAAGGCCAATAGGGATGTCATAAAAATGACATTAATCAGCGGACTTGGAAGAGAGTCTCCACTCCACGAATAATGAAATCACGAATAATGAAATGAAATTAGATTAAATTAAATTTTCACGTTCATTAGACTATTTTATAGGGATGAGATAAAATGATATTAATTAGTGGATTTGAAAGACAGTCTCCACTCTCACGAATAATGAAATTAAATTACATTAAATTTTGATGTTTATGAGATTAAAAATAGTTTAAGGGTTTCTTGTTTTTCTCTTTTGTTTTTCGCCTTTTGTATTTCAGTCATTTTCTTATTCAAAATGATGATGAGCTAGCCCAACCTTCCAACAATCCTATGCTGATAAGACAATGCCAAAAAACCGAAGCTAACATATTCCCGTAACTTTCTCTAATGTCTTTGAACGCATCACATTCCAAAATGAAATGTTTTTCTGATTCCACTGCCTCAGACCCAATGTACACACTCATTCTTCCCACACTTCTTTAGGCCTTTTCCACCGTCCTGTTTTACACCGAAGTTGATATGAGTTGGTTCTTAATTGAGCAATAAGAACATTTGCCCTCCACGAAATGTTAGCTCCAATGTACTCTTCGTGTTGGAGATCATACGTAGAGTTGAATTCTTTAATGTAGTACTTCTTCTTTCTACCCAACTATTTTCCCCATAACTGTTTATGAAACTTCTCCATAACAAAATTCTTTAGCTCCTTGCTATTTGTGGGACAAGTATTGAGGTAGATATTCCATTTTTGCATCCAGGTATAATTTTGTCTCATCCGTGTTTTCTTTCTTTCACTCATGCCTTCCTTGAAGACAACATTAGGTCATCTACCCACTCCCATTTGCTCAATTCTTTTTAGATATCCTATGAGCCGCACCATAGCAATTGCTTCGATGGGAGTTGTTCCTGTTTCACTCAACATTATCTCATAAGGTACCGAACTTTTTATTTTGAACTTGCTCATGATCAAGCGTTTTTGGATTTTCTCAATTTGCTTACATTTTGGGACAAGGGTGCTGCTAGCCCACAATTCACACCCATATGGCATCACTGGACAAACTAGGAGTCCAAAAATCACTTTAATCGTTTACCAATCCCATAACTCTGCCTCTATACATATGTTTTGAAGAGCATATAATGCTTTCCACCCTCCTAAGATTCTCTTCTTTTCATTGTCCTCCCAATTAAGTTTGTTGTTGAAATCAATCTCGAGGTATTTGTACTCATTAACTTATTCAAGAATGGTGTCTTCAAAGAAGAACATATGTTGACTCTGCTTCCTTTTAACTTGTTTCAGTCCCACCTTAGCTCTGCTTATCAATGTCATTTACAGGACGAGTCCTTCTTTCCTTTAGTGAGTTTATGGCCTAGAGTGGTTAGGTATCCTTTAGAGAAAATCATTATCTTAGTCTTGCTAATATTGACTTGCATCCCCACTGATCTACAAAAATGCTCAAGGGCATATAGGTGCATCTGCAATCCATGGGCCGATTTAGAAATCAATACAAGATCATCAGCACATAAAAGAAGCTTTATCACAAACTCCCCCAACCAAACACCATCCCCACCTTGCAAATTTAGCCACTCTTCCATTTTATCAATATATAAACCAAAAAGAGTAGGGGATAGAGGGCAACCTTGCTTGACTCCAATGTCACTTCTAAAGCTTTCTGAAATACCCGGATGTTCTAATTTTGACTTTCACCTCTTCATAAAGTCTATGGACAACAGCATAGATCATTGATTCGAAATGGTCTCCATCCTTCCTTTTTCATTGGTCACATGGCACAAACCCTAATGGAAATGGTGTTTCCTTCAGTCATCATACACAAAAGTTTGAAGTAATTCATAATACCAGGCATCCCTCCTTGTTACATGGATGTTCGAAAGATATGGAGTCATGTTCTTTGCTTTATTTGTTTTGGTTTGCATGGGGCTTTTTTTGATAATTTCTTTAACATAAAATCTTCTTGATTCCCTTGTAAATTATAGATTAGGTGTTATGAACCACCAATTTTTTTTTTTCTAATCATGATAGGTTGTTTTGTTTCTTTGTGGGATGGGCAAGTTATGAACAATTATTATTTTTCTTTGTGAGATGAGCGAAGGGTTGGTACAATGTGATGTTCCCTTTTATCTCATTTTAAGTCATGTTATACTTTTTATCTCATTTCAAGTTATAAATACTTTGTATATCTGGCTCATAGGCTCTTGGATATACTCTTGGTGTTAGCCTAAAAAATATAGATATAAATAAATTTATAAATAATTTTGTATTGGAACTTAAAGTGTCACTACTAATTGTAATGTTCATTAATGACAGTGTGTTTGTTAGGATCCTTGTGCCTTAAAAATGATAAGAAACCAATAATTGCAGTGCTCTTCAAGAGGTGAACCTCCTTTTACAATAAATACAATGTGAAGACAATATTTCATGGTCCTACGACTAGGTCTCCTTGGTGTATATACAGAAGATAAAGAGTACAATTATAATAAAATGAGACCATGAGGGGCTCTAGCCTACATAACAATATAACAATATAAATGTAATCATTAAATATCTAGGACTTAATAGTGTTGGGGTCCATACCAAGGTAATATGATGATCTATAAATATAATCAAACTTCATTAATTATGTGACTAGGTCAGAATTCCAAAACTTAGTCATTATAGTATAAATATGTTTGCAACACAACAGTGGTTTGTCACTCTAATCCACATTGAAGTTAATCTATGATATGTACTAGATTTTGTGTTGAAGATTGTAACGAACAAAGTTCGTACTTCACAACAATCTTCGGAATACTTGGAATACCAAAACATCCATTGAGTGTAGAAATATATATTGAATAATGTATATGAGAATTGATATGATGATATGATTGTTACAAATGAGAGCTCATTTATATACTTAGGCAGGTGCCCCTTCATGAACATTCATGTCCTTTAGGACATTTCTTGCCTCTACATTAACTAATTATTATTATAATTATTATTTATTCATATTATTTATATTATATTTATAACATTGTCTTCCTCTTCAAAAAGCTTTGTCCTCAAAGCTTATTGTTGACAAGGCTTGTCATTTGTTCCTTGTCTTGTAATCTATTCGCATCTTTCGGATTTTTTCGAGTTGTCATCTTTAATGATACAAAATGATAGGATCCTCTGAGTGAAACAAATTTGTTGAACTAAGAAGGGATTTGACAATCCTAAATCAATCTTTTGTGGAACCTTCCAGATATTTGATAATCGGGATAAATTGTTATCGTAAGACTCGATTGTGTAGACATCAATATTTCTTCGAAACAAAAGTTTGTCGTTTTTGTTCTGAGTGATAAAGATATGTGGATTGATTGGGATGTTTGATTTTGTGATTCAGATATCGATAAGGAGTTCTTGTGATTTGATTTTCCCTTATTATGCGTGTGGTAATTTCCTGATTTACTCAGGCACTAATGTTGTTGAATTGGTTACAAAATATTCACTTGGATTTTTCATCGTCTGAACTGCAACATCTGAATATGTTACTTCAACTGGTTTGTTATTTTCTTGAGTTGTATATTGACTAGATCAATATTTGTTCCTTTTTCTTCAACTTGGATTGTTATGTTTGAAGATTTTGATGTTTCTTTTATGATAAGTTCTTCGAATTTGTTCTTCAATGATTTCTTATCATCTTTAAGTTTCTTAATCTGAGTAAGTAGATTTTGGTTATGATTTTTTAAACGTGAAAGTTCTTCAACTTTTGATTCAACTTCATTTTGACGCTCAAGCTTTTCATTTTTTAAATTTGTGATTTTTTCTAATAATTTTTTATTAAAGTTTTTTCAGTGCAAATTTTCTTCTTATTTCTCTGATAGATTCTCGTTGAGTTTCTTCTCGAAACTTTCATTTTCTTGCTTTAGTTTTTGCTTCTTAGCCTTAGACTTCTTGATCTATGAAGCAACTTTTCACTGTGGTCCTTGAGGTGAGAAAATTCTTCATTTTTTTCTGTGATAATCTTGTCAACTTCCTTCTACATATTTTGCATTGACTTCTGGTTTTCTTGAAGAATTACTTATGAAATATATTTTAAATCTTCTGGTGTTACTGAATCTGACTTCAATGTAACATCACGGAGTGTTTTTTTTTTTTTTCCTATAGGAACATGTTAGAAACTTTTTATTTGTATTTAAAATTAACAACCCTAGTGATTCCGCCGAGGGTGAACCCAAAATTACATCACCTTGATCACCCCATAGGGATTGAATAGAGAATTGCAATATAAATGTATAGTCCCCAATGTTTGATTGTAAATCAATTAGGTCATATTGTTTTATGTTCCATAGGTTTAATTTTTCGATTATATTTTACTCGGGAATCACCAATCGATTAGCAATTTTAGAGTTTATATATTTTTATCTTCGACGAGTAAGATAGAAATCGTAACATGTTTCCCTGAAAGAGTCCCTTTAATTTTAAATAGTACTAAAACATAGTTATATGAAGTTTATGAAAATCGTCCTTTCTCTTCTCTTATAAACTCTTTTCTTTTCTCTTCGATAATTAACTTCATTTATATTTGTTAATAATGTCATCAACCATATTTAACAAAAAAAATTTATATATTATTTTTATAAGATACTTACTTAATATTTGTCTCTTACTTTATAAAGTATGACTTCATAACACACATATATACACACTAAATTGTTTTCTCTTTATTATTATTATTTTTTATGATAAACCTTCAACTTATTAACTTTTCCGTGTTGCTTCAAAACTTTTTTACCTCTATTGATTCAAAACTTCTTTATATTTTAATAAAATGCTCTTTTTCCTTATTTTTAAATACTTTTATTTAAATAATTTTATTACTTCCTTTAACATTATTTATTCCAGATGTTGATTTAATATATTTTATGTTAAATGACCAAAGTGATAGATTTTTTTTTTTTTTTTATCTCTTTAAACTTCATAAACGGTCGATTTTTTTGCCCTCAATCGTAAGTCTTCCCTCGAGCAACATTTAGCATTGTATGATTTGGTTAAATAGATCCCCTGTATGGATAGATCAGCATAGCAGGGAATTGAGGGGATTTTTTTATCTGGATGTAAACCCCTTTTTTTTAATACTTTAATGTGCTCGGAGGAATGTCTTTGCAAAACCAAATGCAAATGTATGTAATGTATGTAGTGGGTTCCTTGATATTTAGATTACGTCCTCGTGATTCGATGTACGACTAAAAGTTAGTTGTTTTGGATTGAATTAGGGCAATTATCCTTTCATCCTGACTTTATAAATATAAAGGTTTCACCATCTAATAAATTTAACAATGAAAAATCATAATTTTGACAATCCAATTTTTTGTGATTTCAGAAATTTTGAAAGTGTTGATAGATTTGTACGTCTCCATTTTCATCAAAGCAACTCCATACTACAATTTCAGCGGTCTACACTTGTAATTTGAAATTTCATCAAAAATCCTACAAGATTTGTAAGGAAAATAACACTAAAGAAGTGGGTATGTGTTCTACACAATTATATTACTCTGGTGTCCACGTATATACATGTTTGTAAATTTCCATTTGTGTAAGTTAATTAGCTATTAGTGGATTGCATTTATAGTCACATTTAGTGTTAATTGTGAACATTTTTTCCATTGATGTATAGTGATCAATGTTAACTTTCTCTTACATATAATGGATTGTTTAATAAATAGTCTTAGAAAGTGAAATAAGGATTACAAGAAATCTTGTGATTAAAGTTGACTAGGTCAAGTTGATGGAAGACATTTAATATAAATTAGTGGAAAGATAATGGAAGTGTTCAATCTATACATAAAGTCACATAGAGATTGTGAAGAGGTTGTTGTTAGTTCACAGTGCATTGGTTGATAGTGTTGAGATAATTGATACCATGTTTTTATTATAAGGGTAAGTGGTTGCCATTAAAAGCATTTTTGAGTTGTTGAGGCTATTATGTTGTTACAAGTATGGTTGGGATGAGTTACTAGGGACATGACCATATAGGTGCCCTCCTTCTAAATAGATTTGAAATAAAATGGAGATGGAAATTGCCATCACTCCACCATATTTCTAAGGCTAAAGAAGAATTCCCAAAAGAGGTAACCACAGACCAATCTTTTAGCTTGGTAGCTAGCCCTACCAAGCCGGAGAGGGCTCTCTCCACAAGGTCACAGCGAAGAGGGCCGGATAAATTAGGGTTTTAGGCTAGGTATAAGTACAGGGGTTTGATTTGGTTGAATTGGGTTGTTGAATGAGGATATTAGGTCAAAGAGGCTAGGTCAGGGCAAATAAGATTAGGGTTACATCTCATTCAATGGGGAAAGGTAGCTAAGAAGGCTAGTACATTAGGGTTCTTGGGATGGAATGATTCAGATAGTTGAGGAGATAGGAAGAGCATGAAAGATGAATTCTTCCGAAACTGAAACAAAGATGAAGAGACTATGAAAACTTTCCCAAAACAGAGCATGTGAGATGAATTATGTTTCTCTAACTTGAAAGTGATCATACAATAGACTTGAAATGGAAAATGGACCAACAATACATTCATACAAATGAAACAAGAGAAGAAACAATGCTAGACAACCATACCACAGGCATCCCAAAGTGTTGAGAATGCAGCAAGATGATGGAGCTTAGTGAAATGAAGTCGCCTTCACTAAGTGGGCCCGCAGGCAAATTCTGGCGCAAAGTCTATTTTTAGACTATGTCAATTTTTAGACATACGGAGCATAATTTGGGAATTCTACTTGGAGATTCTTGATGGATGCGACATGTCGGTAAAAATAGATGAGACCCTATTTATTAGGACCCAGGCTATTTTTAGACTGATCTCATAAAAATATGGAAGTCAAATATTATTTACCCTTAATAATATTTATCATAAACAATGGCTTACCTTTCAAGTATCAGTTTGAGTCATGGAGGTGACTCATGCAACTGACACAAGGAATCACGTGGTTCCTAGGGTTTGATGGCATCTTGCATGGTTGGCTTCAGTTAGACTTCAGTGGCAGGAGTTTTGGAGGAGTTAACGGGAAAAGTAGTGGAGTTGTGTTCTGTTTGTTTTAGTTGAACTAGTTGGGATTAGTTAACTAACTAATCAACTAGATATGAGTGGAGTAAATTAAATAATATTTAATTTACTAAACATTAACTCATTAGTCAACTCAAGAACACTTCAGTTCACTACAGTGCATGATCAGTTCAGTGGAGACCAGTGGAAGAGGTAGATGAAAGGGTGAGTAAAGCTATCAGTTGGTAGATTCGTTTTGCATGAGTTTTGCATTACACTTGGAGGAATTGTCCATGACAATTACGCAATCCTATAAAGGACTCCAATCCTGAACCTCTTTCCACATATTGTGCCATGATCGTTAACAGAGGCAAGTATTTCGATGAGTTTTGAACCTCAGACTTGTTCAAAACTGAGTCAGATTGTGAGTAACTTCATAAGAGAGTACTGAGTACTTGTGAGGAGTATTGTACTTGTTTGGTTACTTGAATTCTCCATTATAATATACACAATAGCTGCGGGGTTTTCAGCTATAGGCTTTCCCCATACATACTGAGTTAATGTGTGATTGAATTGATGTGAGATTGCTTCTGTTATTTCCGCATGTGACAATTAATTGTAGAAGAAGGTTATGTGTTATGTATGCAATTCGAAATTGATATATGACCAGGTTAATCTTCAGTGAATAAGTGATTTATTCAGCTAATTTCTACACAAAGAAATAGTTGCAACACTTTTATTAAGCTCCTGCCAAAATGATTATAATAGAGTCTTTGATCAATATGCCAACATCCAACTGATTCCAACGTGTGAAATGACTGAAAAATTACATGATATAGGCCTCAAAAAAACTCCTCCCAGCCTCAGGGGTCCAATCCATGAGAGGAGGAGCAGTTCCACAAAAAACTAAGCTGAATACCTAGAGTGTATGGTGGTCAAACTGACTCATCCCTCACTTTTTGCAAACTGATTCATTACACCTCATCATGATTTTTCATTTAATGTATTTACCCTAGGTAACAGTAAAAACATGAAAATTACATTTACATCATCAATTACATAAGTAAAATCTTGATTTCCAAAGATAAAAATTAAATTTGCAGAAAAAACAAAGAAAAATTCAGGTGCGCCCTCCCAATGCCAGGTGTACCCTCCAACTTGCAGCTAAGTTTTGGATGGGATCCCAGTGTCCAAATTGAGCTCAGGATAGCTCATTGGAAATATTATCCTATCTACTTTCCAGATCTATGCTTGGTTTGCATAATGGACTTGATTTGACCCCTCAAAACTTCATTCTCTCAAGACTTCTCAGTGCACAGCACCAAGGTGAAAAAGGGGGGAGAACTGTGACTTTTAGGATGTTTTTTCACTTTTTCACATGCCAGTTGTCCAAAAAATCTTAGAAAAGTTGTTTTCTTGTATGTATTAATCATTATGAATCTAATGGTGGCCTCCTTTTGGCCAAAAAATGCCTCAAACAAAAGCGTAGCGCCTAGGGCGTTGCGCACCTGGCTTTCCAGCTGTCACAAAATTGTCTTGGAATGTACAAAATTTCCAAAATTTGCAAAAAATTCCCAACACCTGTCAAAATTTGTTGAATGATGAATTGATGATGAAGGTTATGCATGGAGTGAGGCTTCAACAAGGATATCAAGCCTTCTTTTCTCTTCTTGCATGGTCAAGGCTTCAATTTTTGCATTGGCTTGTTTAAGTTTTGACCTTAATTTTGTTTTTCTTAGCATAGTGCTTGGCCTTCTTTCTCAATATATCATTATACCTAGTTCCCTTCTCCAGAAGCTTCTCTAGGTGTTGTTTAGCCCTTTCAAGTCATTGCTCCCGGTTCTCATTGATTACAACTGCAAATTGTTCATTCAAAGTGAGTTGATTAGCAAGCTCATCCTCCTTTTTCCTCTCTAGTTCTAGAGCTCTTTTCAGCCCTCTAATCCTAGGCCTTCTCCTTGGCACTTGTTCTTCTGCCTCATTGGTTTCACCATATGTTTCTAATGTATCTTCAAGCAAGACTTTATATTTTTCTGCCTCTCTTTGAGCTTTTATGAATTTCACTTCATCAATGAAATGTTTGGCCTTTAACTGTTGGTTCTCCTGCTCAAGAAAGGTAATGACAAATTTAGATCTCTCAAGATTAGTTTGTAGCTCCTTAATCTTGGCTTATTTCTCCTTGATGACTTTGCTAGTGATCTCAGAATCATCTTGTTGACTCAAATCAACAAGGTCAAATTCCATGTCTGTCCCATGAAGATTCTCCTCCTCATGCCTGATCTCTTCTTGAATATCTACCTCTGTCACCTTTTGTTTTCCTTTGTCTACCTGCTTTGCCGATGAAGAAGGCAAGGCCCCTCCCACAATCTGTGGGGCAAACACTTGCCTATGACCTCTCTGGTATGTTTTTTCCAATATGCCCAAATCAACCCTCTTGGGCTTGCTAATCTCAACTCTGCTTGGTGACCCAATGTGCACAGGAAATGGTGATGGTGGTGGTGAAATGGGTGGAGTAGTTTGAGTTGATGATGAAGTAGGTACTGTGGGATGAGATGGTGGAGGCACAACTCGAGCATGTTGAACTGGTGGAGCAGTGAAGATGTCATTTGCTATGAAAGTGCTCCATGAGATGTTCAATTGATCAAGGTGATGGAGGACTATGATCTTGATCAGGGAGTGGTGAAAAATAATTTTCATCTTGTGGTCATAATATCTCTTTTGAACTAGGTAAGACATTTTTTCAATGCTCCTGAAGATAAAATAAGGTATGTTGAGCATTTTGACCCTTGTGAAGTGCATTAATAACTAGACATGATAGGTGTAGAGTCTCGAGAACCTTCCTTCACAAGTAAAGTACTTCATGATGATTTTCATCATGGGGGTATACCTATCCAGGAGTTAAGAGAAAGGAAAGACCCTCTTTCCTTCATTTTTGTACCTTGGCTTAATGTAGGGCTCACAGTAATGATCCTCCAAGCCTTTTTGTTTGTACCATTTTTCACCAACATTCGAAATTCCAGTGGCAACTGCTATCATGGCTATAGATATTGTGAATGTGACACCAAAAAGGGTTACTTGGTTGCCACGAAGATTAGAAATGAACAGCTTGGTCAAAACAGGGTGATATTGGACCCTTTGTATCTTTTCACAGTAGTCAAAGCATCCTACATGCTTGAAAAATGTCATAGTAATGGGAGAGGCCATGAGTTATTTGGTGTTTGGAGGTTCAATTCTGAGGATCCTTCCTCCTTTGTGTGGCCTCCTCTCTTCCCTTTCTTCTTCCTCATTGATTTCTCTATTTTCCTCTTCCATAGTGTCTTAGCTAGAAACCCTAGGGAGATGATGGGAGTTAAATGTAGGTTTATGGAGTGGGGAATGGGATGGAAAAAATTGGGAGATGGGGGAAGGGGTTTATGAAATGAGGGAGTTTATAGGGAGTAGAAATGATAAGGGAATGGTGAATGGGAATTTAATTACAGGTATATGGATTTTGGGAGCCTAGGGAATTGAAGCTCCTAGGTCTTAGGGTTTTGGGAAATGAAGATAGTGATATAGGGGGTAGGGTGTAATATTCCAATTTTATCACATAGCTAAATGGAATATTAAAATTTTGTCTTTATCACCTAGCAGCTTAATAAATGGGTAAGGGAACCCATTCTTATTGAAGACATGAATAAAATCCCTCATAATGTGGAAGGGATCATCAGAATAACTTTATTTTACACCCTCAAGTGTGAAAAGGGGCAAATGCATGAAGACAAGGTCAGGTTTGACCAAGTCAATAGTGTTGCCATAGGAGGAGTGGCTCACATTGGAAGACAGCACAGTGTGAATGGGGAAGAGGATATTTGGTGGAGGAAACCCTAATGAGTGGGGCCCATGGAGAGAAAGCTTTCACTTGTTTAAAAGGAGGGCAAGGCAACCATTATTATTCATGCTTTGGATTATTGATTTCATTGTCTATTCAAACATTGTGCATTCTTTTTCTATTTAGCAAGAATTGCCGGGGAATTCCTGTTTAGGATTTCTTCACCTTCTTGAGAGACCTCTTGAGGGATTGTTCTTCATTCTCCACATCTCTTGGCTTGAGGCCAAAGCTACTCCTTTCAGTTACTACGTTATTTCTGCTCAAGTATAATGCAGTGTCACTGGGTGTTGCAGTGGAGGACTCCACACACCATTTCCTTGGCTCATCTTTCAGAGGAGGGAGCTTCTATTCCTATGGGAGGTTAGTGAGGGAGTTTTCGGAACTTATTGTAGATCATTGGCATTAAGCCGAGCACTTCCCTTCATCAATAGCGCAGTCCCTTCTCTAGATTGCGTTATTTCTGAGTGCAATTGCAGTGGGGACTTGCTCCACTATTTTGGAGGGTGAGATCTTCAGGGATTGGATCAGCCTTTCACCTGTGAGATCCTTTGGATGAGATTCAACCATCATTTGCAGCATCATCAGCCATCTACATCCATTTCCAGCTTTTGAGTTGCAGCTGCTGCCCAGCAACTCTGGCATTTCTGCATAATTACCATTTTGTGTGTATTTCAGCCAATCCTTCTAGGGATTGTGTATTGTTGTTTCCAGGGGTTGAGATCTTGCTCCCCCATCTATTTTTGAGATCCATATTGTTATATTCATGTATTGACATTATTTTGCAGCAGTTCTCCTTCATAGACTGCGCAGTCATAGCTTGGCTTCTCATATGTAGCAGTGTATTTCATTATTATTGTACTTGTGTCTTTGATGAGGGATTTGCCTAAGCTTGAGTGATCATTTCCTCAAGATCTTGTACACTTCTTGCTACCATATTATTAATAAGATGGCTATGAGATCTTATTGCATTTTCTGAAGTTGATGTTATTCACTGCTATTTCCAGTCATGTTGATGTATTGTTGGGTCTCCACATTGGTAATATCTTGAGATATTCCCAATAGTGTAGCTGTTCCTAATTTGGAATATTACAGTGGTATCAAAGCATGACCTCTGGCTCAGCCTGTGAGCCTCAGCCAAAGAAGATCAAGATGATGAAGAAGATGAGTTTACTCTCATCTATTTTCAGATCCAGAGGAGAACTGTCCAAGGAGGTCAAGCAGATTGAAGAAAGGGAAGAGGAAGGACCATGCACTTCCTACTCTCACAGAGAAGAAGACCAGAAGCATGAAAAAAACTTGGAATTCAAAATTCTAAGTGAGTATCTTGCTTAATACCAAGCAAAACCTAGAGCCTTCCAAGAGACTCTAGCTTTTCCACAATTCATTCAGCAGAAGGAAGAAAGAAGACCCCACAGCTATGGGATGATGAGAGGCAATAGATTTCTATTGTCCACATTAGATGGATCACTCACATGTGCAGCAGAGGTTTGGGTGAATAAGCTAGAGGCTTTCTTCCTGCTACATCCTGTAGTAGACAGAGAGGCTATAGAAGTTGTAGCGCTGCACCTTGGAGGTGAAGCAAATATTTGGTGGATCAACCATCTAAGCCATACAAGGGTTTCTACTCTTGTTGAGTTTTCTCAAAGACTGATCAGAAGGTTTGGAAAAATGAGGGAGGAGCCCTCACCACCAGCTAATGAGGC
Source organism: Pinus albicaulis (assembly GCA_034641835.2). NCBI lineage: Eukaryota > Viridiplantae > Streptophyta > Pinopsida > Pinales > Pinaceae > Pinus > Pinus albicaulis. Next base: position 183,504,038 of record CM076577.1, read on the forward strand.
ATGTACCAGTGCTGTTGAGTCCCTGGAGGAGCAGCCTTCATCTTCAACAATTTGGGAGGCCAACAATTATGCGGAGGAAACTCTTCCAGTCCTACAAGGAGCTTCCACATTTCTTCGAGGTATGATTAAAAATCCATCTCTTGTCATTTCAACAAAAACTTTGGATGGGTCTACATCATTGCATGTAGTTGACCTAGAGCAGCAGAATAGCACTACGCTATACAAAATTAGTGAAGGAGAAAAGAGGAACCATTCCTCATGTGAGCACTCAAGAGCAACTTCATTCAGGAAGCCATGGAGGAAGCAGTGAGAAGGAGTAGACATCTGGAGATAAGAAACTCTTTCTCCTCTCTAGATGACACTCTCTCAATGAGCATGCCACAACTCAAAGAGAGACTTCTATTGGCAGCAGATCCAAGGCCTCTTGGGTTTTGGAGGACCATGCATGAGGAGGAGATCTCCGGGAGATATTTCGATGGAGGTGCACTCCCACACATCATGGAGTGCAAGATTCTTCAACAGTTTGAGGAGGTTCTTCCCTTCTCACAGGATCAGATAGAAGATGGAGGACATCTTCGGATGGATAACATCTCTCATGACTATGTTGGACATTCCTTGAGCCATGCACATCATGATGGGAGGTTTTTTCCTACCACCTATTTGTATCCTCATTGGGTCAAATTAATCCTCGGGAAGATTGCATTTCAAGATCCCATGAAATGCAGGAATGTGATTTGGGATGATGATAGCCCTCATGGGAGGAGTAACAAGAGGAAGGATGGAAGAAGGCATCCACAATTGGTTGATTGGATGTGGATGGTAAGCAAGAAGTTGGTGGGCTACTTGCAGATTTATGATACCGGGCAACAGGAGGCTTGGCTGCGCTGGTTACTCTTGAAGGAGTTTGGCCATCACTTGGCATACACTCTTTCCAAGGGTATGAGGATGGAGAAGATGTGGTAGGATGTTGGCATCATGTAGCAGCAAGGAGTATGGGTGCATAGTGATGATGCAACATTCAGATCATACACTATGTCTTCATCACATATCTTGTATGATGAGAGCATGAGGAAGAAACAAAAACATTTGTTGTTGGGGTTATCCTTTGGAGAGCAAGAGCAGATTTTCTCTCATTTCTTGTATGATGTTGTAGGAGTAGGAGATGGCACTATCATGGTGCAAAGGGAATAATCCTTGACCTTTGATGATCAGGAATTACTTCCACCTTGGGAGAGATTCCATATGTGTAGCAACATTATTGGAGGGTTGCCCATCTATGTTGAGGAAGCTGAGGGCAACAACGCTATGCCATCTGGAGATTATCTAGTGCCTCATGAGAAGGAAGGAGGAGATCTTGCTCCAGGTAGAGGGATTCTTTCATCTTTGCAAGGAAGTCCCCAGGATCTCAGGTATGGAGATCAAGGCACAACTCATGTTTTACATGTGCCATTGTTGAGGAGGTGTGGAACCTTGGAAACACAAGGTGGAGATACGGAGGATGACCATCATGATGTGATGAGGAGCACCCCTCCCTGTCTATTTTATGAGGATGATGCACCTAAGAAGGTGATTGGATTGCGCAGTGGAAGAATGGAGAGTTTTCTCCATTCATATATTCAGCCATCTCTTGTTGAGGATGTCTCATTGCATGGAGACATTTTGCCAGGGAGACCACTAGACCAAAAAATGATGAGAGATGCTTCATATATTGAGGCACCATTCATTGATTTCAGAGGAGTGGAGACCTTGGGAGATAACATCACAGCGCTGAGAGACTTGGGTAGACTTAAGGAGGAGAGAGCCATTCTCTCAACATCATTTTCACCCACTCTCATTTCAGATTCTGCGTTGTGGTAGAAGCAGAAGGGGAAGGATAACAGCCTTCCAAATTGCATCTTTGGCATGGGAGATGTCAAAGGAGGAGATGAACATATGACAGATGACCTTCACGAGGAATCATCAGCGTTATCACTATGGAGGATAGATCCATGTTGGAGCCCCGAGTTGTTGGTGGAGTATTCCCAGGATCATCTTGCTTGCATGATATTGACAGATCAGCATATGAGGAGATGCATAGATCATGTGCAGATGGAGGAGATACATAAATATTTGGAGGAGTTAGCACATCCACCTCTTTTATCTTTGAGGATGAGAGGGGACTCAATTTTGAGCCACTCAATTTGCATAAGCAAAAATTATGGTAAGGGTATTGTTTATTTGCATGATGATTTGTATGTTCATCCCTTAACCATATATATACAGGATGTGTCCCTTGGGGGAGAGATCTCCCACATTATTTACATTGCATGTTCTAATGGGGGCATGAGAGCACATGTGGCCACTACAGAAAAACACTTGTTTCCATTTGAGGTGAGCCATATGATTGATTGGATGCCATATGATGGTGACTTCCAACTCATCACATATGAGATGATTTGGGACAACATGTTTCATAACACCGGAGAAGAGATCCTTGGAGGTCTAGTCTTCATCTTGCCACTTGAAGGCAACATTATTGCAGCCCAAGATCAACATATACTCTACACTTATCCTAAGTGGAGAGGAGGATAGCGTGGGGTAGGCCATTTTTTCTACCCAGATCAGATTTTCAGCCCACCTACATTGCAGGAGCCAATGGTGGAAGATGATTTTCAGGAGTTGCCATGTTGGGAGGTAACTCATCTTGTATGGATGATTGCTTGGGGGATGGAGGATCCACATGGGGAAGATGTTCCTCAACATATTTCAGACTCCATGCCTTGGGTGGAGATTCTTCAGTTCTATCCTTGCAGTTGCTTGAGGACAAGCAACATTTGGGAGGGGAGGACTGTAATATTCCCATTTTAACACATAGCTAAATGGAATATTAAAATTTGTCTTTATCACCTAGCAGCTTAATAAATCAGTAAGGGAACCCATTCTTATTGAATACAGGAATAAAATCCCTCATAATGTGGAAGGGATAATCAAAATAACTTTATTTTTCACCCTCAAGTGTGAAAAGGGGCAAATGCATGAAGACAAGGTCAGGTTTGACCAAGTCAATATCGCTGCCACAGGAGGAGTGGCTCACTTTGGAAGACAACGCAATGTGAATGGGGAAGAGGATATTTGGTGGAGGAAACCCTAATGAGTGGGGCCCATGGAGAGAAAGATTTCACTTGTTTAAAAGGAGGGCAAGGCAGCCATTTTTATTCGTGCTTTGGATTATTGATTTCATTGTCTATTCAGACATTGTGCGTTCTTTTGCTATTTAGCAAGAATTGCAGGGGAATTCATGTTTAGGATTTCTTCACCTTCTTGAGAGGCCTCTTGAGGGATTGTTATTCATTCTCCACATCTCTTGGCTCGAGGCCAAAGCTACTCCTTTTAGCTACTACATTATTTCTGCTCAAGTATAATGTAGCGTTGTTGGGTGTTGCTATGGAGGGCTCCACACACCATTTCCTTGGCTCATATTTCAGAGGAGGGAGCTTCTATTCATCTGGGAGGTTAGTGAGGGATTTTTCGGAGCTTATTGCAGATCATCGGCATCAGGCCAAGCACTTCCCTTCACCAACAACGCAATCCCTTCTCTAGACTGCGTTATTTCTGAGTGCAATTGCAGTGGGGACTTGCTCCACTATTTTGGAGGGTGAGATATTCAGGGATTGGATCAGCCTTTCACTTGTGAGATCCTTTGGATGAGATTCAGCCATCATTTGCAGCATCATCGACCATCTACATCCATTTCCATTTTCTGAGTTGCAACTGCTGCCCAACAACTCTGACATTTCTGCAGAATTGCCATTTTGTGTGTCTTTCAGCCAATCCTTCTAAGGATTGTGTATTGTTGTTTCCAGGGGTTGAGATCTTGCTCCCCCATCTATTTTTGAGCTCCATATTGTTATATTCATGTATTGACATTATTTTTCAGCAGTTCTCCTTCATAGACTGCGCAGTCATAGCTTGGCTTCTCATATATAGCAGTGTATTTGTAATATTCCTAATTAGCAGTGGCTAATTGGAATATTCGATTTTGCTCAATTTTGCCATCTATAGTTTATTAATAAATAAAAAGGTGAGTAGAGAGGGTCTAACTCACTTAGTGGAATAAAACCCACTCCCTAGTAGCACAACGTTGTGACTTAAAGGGAGCCAAGGGGGGCCAAGCACCACACAGAGAGGGGGCCCACGTATGCACTAGGGGAGACTGCGCAGATGAGGATGAGCACGTGGCAAGAGGGAGGCTACGTTGAGGAGATAGGCCTTAGGGTTTGTAGGAAGGCCAACGTTATAAAATAGGGAGGAGCCTCCTCATTTCATTCATTCGTTGTTGATGATATTGAGCTGGTCGTTTTGACTTCTTGAGCACGTTGGCTATTTAGCCTGTTTGCAGCACTGTTTAGTGCGTTGAGTGTCTTCAATCGGAGATCTTGCCCTTAGCCCCGGGGGACTTCGAGTGCCTGCTTGGGCAAGGTAGTTTCTTCAGTATTTTGTGGGAGGTTTTGTGTTTGGTTTTTGTTGCGGAGCCGAGCATTCAGAGAGACTGCGCAGTCATTGAGAGGGAGGACACAGTCCATCTAGGAGGAGCTCTGGATTGGGATTTTTTCAGGGGTTTTGAGCCAGGAGATTGAGAAAAGGATCAACCTTTGCCTTTGGGAGGATTTTGGTGGAGTTTGAGGCCGCATTTCATTCATTCCTATTCAGCCTCTACGCAGAGCCTTGGAGGCCAGCGTAATTCCCCAAGGGGGTGTTTTTCGGGGGTCATCCATTTCTGATATGGTTTTTGGGTTTTGCTGAGATTGGTGAGTAGAGGAGGATTCCATATTTTCATCCCATTCCGGCAAGGGGAACAACCCCTAGTCATCAGTTCATTTCAGCAATAGCAGCTACACGACAATTTTCCAGCAACTGGGACGCAGTTCAGAGAGCAGCCATTTCCTGTGTATTCTGGGAGTATTTATTCACTTGCCTTGAGCAAGTTTAGGTGCCATCACTCTGATCACCTATTGTACTTCATTATATTTCTCATTTTAATAAAATGGCTTAGCATTCTCTCTCTATATTTCTGGATGATTTGTCGTACATTCTTTCTATGCTATTGTATGTCTGCTGCACTGTTATCTTTATATATTTTCGGGCATTCTAGTTCTATACCACTTGGTGTGTTTATCTCATACTCTTAGACAGAGTCTAGAAAGGGCCAGGTAGCCTCCATATTTCTTCCTCTTTTCAGAGGCGGCATATCTAGTAAACACCCTCCCAGTCCATCTCTGGTTGGAGTTTGCCGTGTTTTAGAGATATCCCCGAAATGGGATATTACAGTGGTATCAGAGCATAGTTCTGGCTCAACCTATGGAGCTAGTTGTATATGACACCGGGGAAGAGGCCATATATTTGTTACAGAGGCAAGAAGTACAGAGATCGGAAGCATAGGTTGGAGAACACCTATGGAGAGGGAGACTATGTTCGAGTGGTGGACACAGAGCAGGAGGAGCCTGTGACAGACGCAGAACAGGAGGAGCCTGTGTTAGATTCAGAGCAGAGAGAGCCGATGGCAGATGATACTGAGGCCAAACAGTTTGGGGAGGCACTCCTCAAATCGGTGCAGGATTTAGCGAGGAAGATTGAGGTGATGGGTCAGAGATTCACTGCTGTAGAGGCTAGACATCGTGAGACCCCACGGGTATTCTAGGTAGGTGAGGGATCAGGTACATCCCACCATTTTCCAGAGCATGGCGCTGCTCAGCGTGATACTACTCAGCCGATGGATTCACATGCACCTACACGCTCTACCATGCCCACTTTCTTGGGAGCAGACACAGGGGCAGGAGCCCAGCAGGAGGCAGAGCCCGGACACATGGGCGAGTATTTTGTAGAGTATCAGGCCTATGGGCAGGAGTTCAGGGATGCTCTCTCATTCAGAGATTTTTTTCAGCTCTATCAGGACAGTAGACCCCACGACCATCATAGAGGGCACCGACATTATCATGATGGAGATACCCACCGCACATCTAGCAGATTCCATTTGCCTACGTTTGATGGTTCATCAAACAGTTCGGAAAAGTCTTGGGTGGAGAAGCTGGACATCTATTTCCAGCTTAACCAGATGTCGGAGAGGGAGGCCATCAAGGTGGCGACATTACATTTGGATGGTGAGGCCCATGACTGGTGGTTCCATGGGATGGTTACACTCGGACATTCTATATTGACGAAATATGCCAAGTTTACCAGGAGGTTGATGGAGCGATTTGACCGGAGGGATTCAGAACAACACTTTGTTGAGCTGACGAGGCTCAAGCAGACTGGGAGCCCTGAGACATACATTGCTGATTTATTGAGGGTTTCAGTGATGGTGCCAGATCTATCTGCGACACTGATGATCTATATGTTCGTGGAGGGGTCAGCGGAGCCACTTCGGGGTCTAGTCAGATCTACTAGACCAGCTACACTCTAGGATGCTATTAGCAGGACCCGAGATTTACAGGATGCATTGCCCAGAACTCGGACACCTTACCCCCAGAGACAGGGCTTCCAGCCCAAGGGGAAGGATGTGAGGATTCCGCCTCCAAAGAGGAATCCAGGATGGGCACAGACAGATGATGATGCCAGGAGGGAGCTGAAGAAGAAGCGGTTGTGCTTTACTTGTCAGGAGCCGTGGGCACTAGGACATAGGTGTGCTACTGGCAAAGCACACTTCATTGAGGTCTTCTTCGATGATAGCAGGGAAGAGGATGAGGAGGATGACGAGGAGGCAGGAGATAGTCAGACGACCTAGGATCAGTTGCCACCTCCACCTCCAGGGACAAGAGGTGTAGCTTTTGCAGCCACAGGAGGGACCCTTGCAGCATTGCAAGGAGTTCCCAAGTATTTGACGCTGCGCGTACGAGGGACAATACGTGGCCAGCGAGTGTCAATTTTGGTTGACAGTGGGGCAACCCACAACTTCATCGATGCACAGATGGTCGAGCGAAGAGGTATATCGACCGAGAGCTTCGACGAATTTTTAGTTTTGGTCCCAGGAGCCCAAACGATGCAGTGTGCCCAGTATGTTCCAGAGTTAGCAGTGACGATGGGTACCTACACCATGACCGATCACTTTTTCATGGTCAACATACCGGATACCAATGTGGTATTGGATGTTCAGTGGTTGATTACTCTGGGGAAGGTCACCACAGATTGGGAGGCCTTAGAGATGGAGTGGGATGATAAGAAGACCGAGAAGTTACCTAGAAGACCGCGAGATGCACACCGCCCACCTTGCATCAAGCTTTTTATCAACTTCGTGGGATGGAGGCAGATTTCTGGAAGGGAGACATAGAGTGGGCGGTTGAGTTGCGGGCATCAGAGGCAGGGACCACCGGTCAGGCAGTCCATCTTGATATACAGGCCATCCTTGAGAGGTATGATACAGTGTTTGGGGATATACCACCAGGTCGGCCACCGGACCGAGGGTTCGAGCACACCATTGAGCTTGAGCAGGGCATTCAGGCAGTGATTACTACCCCTTATAGGCATCCCAAAGCCTATTAGGATGATATTGAGCGGGCCATCCAAGAGTTGCTGGCTCTTGGGCACATCAGACCGAGCACGAGTTTGTTTGCTTCTTCCGTGGTGTTGGTGAAGAAGAAGGACGACACCTTGAGGATGTGTATTGACTACAGGGCCCTGAACAAGAAGACCTTGAAGAACAAGTATCCTATACCCAGGATCGATGAGTTGATGGATGAGCTGAGAGGAGCCAAGTTCTTCCCAAAGATTGATTTGAGATCAGGGTACCATCAGATTCGCATGAGGGAACAGGACATTCCCAAGACCGCCTTCAGGTGTCACTATGGGCACTTTGAGCTTTTGGTTATGCCCTTCGGGCTAACCAATGCCCCAACTACTTTTCAGTCTTGCATGAACCATATCTTCCGCATTCATCTGAGGAAGTTTGTATTGGTCTTTTTTGATGACATACTCATATATAGCAGGACTTGGGAGGAGCATCTCCAACATATAGAGGCAGTACTACATATCTTGGAAGAGCAACAGTTCTATGCTAAGCTCTCCAAGTGTGAGTTTGGAATGATGGAGATGTTGTATTTGGGTCACATTATTGGAGTGGACGGAGTGAGAGTCCATGAGGAGAAGATCAGGGCCATCAGAGATTGGCCAGAGCCGAGGAACGTGGCGGAACTTCGAGGATTCATTGGCATATGTACTTATTACAGGAAGTTTGTCAAGATTTTCTCACAACTTGCTACACCCCTTACAGATTTGATGAAGAAGGGGGTATTCAGTTGGTCAGATACAACGCAGCGAGCCTTTGACAGGCTCAAGGAGGTGATGAATAGCTGCCCAGTGCTTGCATTGCTAGATTTTACGTAGCCATTTGTTTTAGAGTGTGATGAGTCGAGAGAGGGGATCGACACAGTATTGATGCAGGGAGGACACCCTATAGCCTTTGAGAGCCGGAAGCTCCTTCCACATGAGAGGTTGTATTCTATATACGACAAGGAGATGTTGGCCATTATGCATGCATTGGCCAAATTCTGGCAGTATTTGGTGGGGAACAAGTTTAGGGTGAGGACTGATCACAATAGCCTCAGGTTATTTTTGGAGCAGAAGCAGCTACAGGAGAGGCAGCAGAAGTGGATCAGTAAGATCCAAGCATATGAATTTGACATTGAGTATGTCAAGGGTAAGAATAACGTGGTAGCAAATGCCCTTTCACGTAGACCAGCCACGTTATCTCTTATGAGCTTGGTTATAGATTGGAGGGCTCGACTTTTAGTGGAGTACTCCAAGGAAAAATTTGCATGTGAGGTTCTGGATGGACAGGTGGCGGATGACAGGTACAGGGTGGTCGATGAGATCATCTACTACAGGGATAGGATCTTCTTGACTGAGGGATATCAGCTCAAGAAGAAGATACTTCAGGCATCACATGATTCACCATTGGTCAGCCATCAGGGGTTTACCAAAACCTACAGGGCCATTAGAGAGAGGTTATCATTGAAGGGCCTCAAGGAGGACGTACTCCAGGACATTAGGGAGTACGATGTTTTCCAGAGGAACAAGGGGGAGATGAGCCATCCCGCAGGATTATTGCAGCCTCTTCCCATCCTGGAGGGGAAATGGGAGAGTATATCGATGGAATTCATCACAAGGTTTCCCATGGTGCAGGGCAAGGATTGTATCTTTGTCGTCGTTGATCGACTGGCAAAGTATGCGCATTTTTTCGCCATATCCGTGCACTACACAGCAGCACAGGTGGCCGATCTGTTCTTCAGAAAGGTTTTCAGGCTACATGGTCTTCCTAATACCATCATCAGTGATAGGGAAAACTGCTTCATGGGCGGATTTTGGTAGGAGCTTTTCCGGTTGGTGGGGAAAGAGTTGACACCGAGTACTAGTTATCACCCATAGACGGATGGACAGACGGAGATAGTTAACAAGTGGCTGGAGGGCTACTTGCGTAACTATGCCAGTGGGCAGTAGCGAGCATGGCTGAAGTGGCTACATTTGGGGGAGTACTGTTACAACACTACACATCACATGTCCATTGGTATGTCTCCATTCTACGATTTATATGGATATCACTCTTTTTCTTTTGCTGACGTGATGTTTGGTGCTAGCAAGGCTTCGAGAGCCAAGATTTGGATCCAAGAGAGTCAAGATATTCTCCGAGCTCTCAAGGATAATATGGCCACAGCGCAGAACCAGCAGAAGATGTATGCTGACAGAGGTCTGGTGGAGAGATAGTTTTAGGTAGGGGACTTGGTCTACCTACGATTATAGCCATATCGACAGTCGTCACTGAAGCAGAAGGGAGTTGAAAAGCTCAAGCCCTGCCTTTACGGGCCATACAAGGTGATACGCAGGATTGGATAGGTTGCGTATGAGTTGGAGCTGCCCCAAGGCGGCAAGATCCATAACATTTTTCATGTATCATGCCTGAAGAAGGCATTGGTGCAGCAGGTGACAGTGACAGATGAGCTACCACCCACGGATGATGAGGGGCATCTGGTGTTGCAGCCAGAGGCTATTATTGATACCAGGGAGAGGCAGCTACGGAGCAGGATAGTCCGTGAATTCTTGGTGAGGTTGAAGAATTTTCCGGATGAGGATGCCACTTGGGAGAGTGAGAATATTTTGCAGCATCCATCACTTCAGTTGCTTGAGGACAAACAACATTTTGCCGGGGCAGACTGTAATATTCCTAATTAGCAGTGGCTAATTGGAATATTCGATTTTGCTCAATTTTGCCGTCTATAGTTTATTAATAAATAAAAAGGTGAGTAGAGAGGGTCTAACTCACTTAGTGGAATAAAATTCACTCCCTATTAGCACAACGTTGTGACTTAAAGGGAGCCAAGGGGGGCCAAGCACCACATAGAGAGGGGGCCCACATATGCACTAGGGGAGACTGCTCAGATGAGGATGAGCACGTGGCAAGAGAGACGCTACGTTGAGGAGATAGGCCTTAGGGTTTGGAGGAAGGCCAATGTTATAAAAGAGGGAGGAGCCTCCTCATTTCATTCATTCATTGTTGATGATATTGAGTTGGTCGTTTTGACTTCTTGAGCACGCTGGCTGTTTAGCCTATCTGTAACATTATTGAGTGCGTTGAGTGTCTCCGATCGGAGATCTCACCCTTAGCCTCGGGGGACTTCGAGTGCCTGCTTGGGAAAGGTAGTTTCTTCAGTATTTTGCGAGAGGTTTGGTGTTTGGTTTTTGTTGCGGAGTAGAGAATTCAGAGAGATTGCACAGTCATTGAGAGGGAGGACGCAGTCCATCTAGGAGGAGCTCTGAATTGGGATTTTTGCAGGGGTTTTGAGCCGGGAGATTGAGCAGAGGATCAGCCTTTTCCTTTGGGAGGATTTTGGTGGAGTTTGAGGCCGCATTTCATTCATTCCTATTCAGCCTCTGCGCAGAGCCTTGGAGGCCAACATAATTACCCAAGGGGGTGTTTTTCGGGGGTCAACCATTTCTGATATGGTTTTTGGGTTTTGCCGAGATTGGTGAGTAGATTATGATTCCAGATTTTCATCCCATTATGGCAAGGGGAACAACCCCTAGTCATCAGTTCATTTCAGCAGTAGCAGCTACATGACAGTTTTCCAGCAGCTGGGACGCAGTTCAGAGAGCAGCCATTTCTTGTGTATTCTGGGAGTATTTCTTCACTTGCCTTAAGCAATTTTAGGTGCCATCACTCTGATCACCTATTGTACTTCATTATGTTTCTCAGTTTAATAAAATGTCTTAGCATTCTCTCTCTATATTTCTGGATGATTTGTCGTACATTCTTTCTATGCTATTGTATGTCTGCTGCATTGTTATCTTTATATATTTTTGAGCATTCTAGTTCTATACCACTTGGTTTGTTTATCTCATACTCTTAGACAGAGTCTGGAAAGGGCTAGGTAGCCTCCAGATTTCGTCCTCTTTTCAGAGGCAGCATATCTGGTAAACACCCTCCCTGTCCATCTCTGGTTGGAGTTTGCCGTGTTTTAGAGATATCCCCAAAACGGGATATTACAGTATTTCATGATTATTATATTTGTGTCTTTGATGAGGGATTTTCCTAAGCTTGAGTGATAATTTCCTCGAGATATTGTACACTTATTACTACCATATTATTAATAATATGGCTATGCGATCTTATTGCATTTTCTGAAGTTGATGTTATTCACTGCTATTTCCAGTCATGTTGATGTATTGTTGGATCTCCACATTGGTAATATCTTGAGATATTCCCAATAATGTAGTTGTTCCTAATTTGGAATATTACATAGGGTTAGGGTCAATTGCAAAGTAGGAAATGAATGTGAGGTGGTAGGGAAATGGAAATTGGGGATTTGATAGTGATGATATGGTTTTAAGCTCAAGAAAACACCAAATCTTGCATACAACATTAAAAACCACACAAATTGATTTGAGGAGAAGAGGAATGGTGTAATTGTGGCTTACTTACTTGCTGGAGAGCGTGGGGAATGATTTGATGAATTTTGAAAGCGATGCCAATCGATTTGGAGCTCACTGAGCTTTTTTGGGCAGGTGCACCCTCCCTTTTCCAGGTGCACAACGCCTGAAGGCAGTGCGTAGCGCGAGCTATAGGTGTGCCCTCTTGATGTCTAGGTGTGCAGCGCCACACAAAAAACTCAAAATTTCGCCCTTCAAACTAGACTTTCGTGCTGTGGAGGCAGTGACTCAATGATTCAATGGAGCAATGAAGATGAATTTGATGTCTTGAGGGCTTTTATACTTGGTGCATTGATGATTTGGGCCTTGGGACCCACTTTCTTCCTCTATCACTCACTTAATCTTTTGAAACAATGTCCTTTCACTTGACTCTTTCTTTTTGAAAAATTGATCATTTGATATGCTGTGAGAACTATAGGATTTGATTTCTTGGTGCTTTGGCATTCTTGGAACATTGTGTTAGCAGCTTGGGAACCTTGTACTTATTGCATATAAATGACATAAAATTACAACATGAAAATTAAAAATTACATCTTTTTGGAATAAGAATTACAATTCAAGATAAAAATCACAACTTTGAAAGGATAATTACAGCTTTGCAAATCATCTCTTTACATGGTAAAGAGATGTTTATTTTGTTCACTCTTTCACTTGCCAAAATTATGCAATGGAATGAAGTTTTTATTGAGACCTTGGAAACCCCAATAACCTAATGGGACCTTGAAAAACCCTAAAATACCTGATGAGACCTTGAAGGACTGAATTAATGACATGACTGATATTGATTTTATTGATGATGTATATTCAACAAGGTATGGAGATATGCCAACAAGTAATCAAATTTGTGGAATTTGTGTAATCAAAGTGACTAATTTTTTGAATGAACTAATGGAATGATAAAAAAATTCTGAGTGGGACTCCTAAAATGATATGAAAAGAAGATTTTGATCACTGATGGCAGGATGCAAATACTGACACTAACATTTGCCTTATTGGGGATGATAGCTCTGAAAGAGGTGTCAAGAACCATAGAACTTTGGATTTTGCAATACAGTCAAAAAATCAAACAATAACATGACAGAAAACTAATAACTCAGAAAAATAGACTAACTCGAGACAAAATCAAATGACTAAAAATTGACTCAGTACTGACGTAATTGATTGAAAACCGAACTTTTGAAAATGGCAGAAAATCAGTGAAGCTCCATGGCCTTCACTTCGGGCTCCGAACTCCAGTGATTCTCTACTTCAAACTTGCAGAAAATGTAACTGATATTTACAATGAAATGGAAAATTAATCGAGAAATGAGTTTCATAAAAGATAGTGTTTCGGGAGCATACCATTGATTGGTCCTCATAAACACTCTTGTCCATTCATCTCCTCAAGCAAATCAACATTTTGTCCCTAACAAGCTGAAATATGATATGGCCCTTTGCATAAATTCTCAAATTTTACATGCTTATCCATGTCTTCATTTATGGCATCCCATCATAGTGCCACATCTCCAACCTTGAAGCTATCTTCCTTAGTTTTCTAATCATATATCTTCTTTATCCTGTCATGAAGTTTTGAAGTATTTTTAAATACTTCATCTCTTGTCTGCTGAAGGTATATCATTTAATTAATACGACGTTGTATGTCATTTTCTTCAGTCCCTGCTTCTTGCATAAATTTCATTACCGGGACTGCTAATGATGAAGGAAAAACAGTATCAACACCATACACAACTTGAAAAGGAGACATACCAATAGACTTATTATTACTCACCCGATCAACCCACAATGCATTGATTAGCTTCTTATGCCAATTCTTTTTATTCACCTCTAACATTTTCTTAATGATACTGATCAAGGATTTATTAGAGGACTCCTGAAAGATACCTGGAGGAAGTACCTTATGATGGGGGCATTGTGCGCGTTGGGCTGAAGTGCTAGGTGTTGGGCTTGCACAAGGCAGGGCTCTTAAAATTATTGTAGGTTTGACATTTCGAGTGCAACCCAATCAATGACATATGTGTGCAGCAGTTGCTCGCACTGGTCCATGATGAAGCTTTGTGGTTGGGAAAACATATACCTTTTGATGTCGCGCTGATCCATCGAATCACCAACCTGTCTGATCAAGGTGCAGATCCCATGGATGATTTTGGAGGCAAAGGCCAGGTGAAGAAGGTGGTAGAAAAAATCAAGGCTACTTACTAGGTATCGCGCCACAACTGAGGATTTGTGGTGAGTGAAATTAATGATCCAGTCATCCAATTTGGGTCGCTCATCTTGGCATGAAAGATGATGAGGAAGTGTAGGCCTAAATAAGTCCCTACATAAGTAGTTGCACTTGCAGGAAAATGTGAGAAGGGCGTCATTTACAATTGGGCGTAATATTTATGTAAGGAGTTTCTGGAAAATTGTGTGAGGTGAAAGAAGAGGGCAAACATTTCTACTATTTTTGGCTCTTGTTGTTGATAACATTGATCTGTTGGAATACCCCATAGGAAATCTAGTTTCCAAAAATAGAACCGCAAATGTGTGAAGCCACGCGGTATGCCACGCTGTGGAATTCGTCCATCCCCGTGCGCATCATGGAAAACAAAATATTTTGTGGTTATGGCACAAATGAATGGGTCACATAGACTTTAATAATCTTGTCAGGATAAGAAAAAAGGAAGCAGTACGAGAAATGCTGAAAATCTCAAAACCTTCCAACACACTATGTGAGGCCTCTCGGCACGGCAAGCAGACAAAAGTGCAATTTAAAACAAAAGAACACTTTGTATCACATCCATTGGAATTGATACATATTGATCTATGTGGTCCTATGAGAACAAAAGGCTTAGATGGATAATTATATTTCATGTTAATGATAGATGACTATACCAGGATGACAGTCGTCAGTTTCCTAAAGAAAAAATCTGAAGCGTTTGAGTCCTTTAAGATCTACAAGGAGTTGGTAGAAAATAAAACTGATTTGGAAATAAAGTGTCTAAGATCAGATAATGGCGGAGAATTCACTTCTAAATTATTTCAGCAATACTGTGATGAAAATGGAATAAAAAGAAAATTTTCAACAGTACAAACACCTCAACAAAATGGAGTTGCTAAAAGAAAGAACATAACCGTATAGGAAATGGGTAGAGCAATGTTGAAGGACTCAAAATTGGATGAAAAATTCTAGGTTCAAGCAATTGATACGACAGTCTTCATTATCAATTGAAGTCTTCTCAGAAATAATTGCAACAAGACCCCATATGAATTATGGAAAGGAAAACCAGCTAATGTAAAATATTTCAGAATCTTCGGAAGCAAATGTTATATCAAAAGAGAAGATCAAAATTTGGGTAAGTTTGAATCACGTGTTGATGAAGGTATATTTTTTGTTTACTCACACAAAATAAAGGTCTATAAATTTTATAATCTAAGATGAAACAGATAGTGGAGAGCATAAATGTTACATTTGATGAAGATGGTGTTCTAGCGAATAATGATGAGGATCTAGAATCCTTGAAACTTGAGACAGAGGCTGAAAAAAACACAGATAAAATTGTAGAACAAGAAGCAACTATCAACGAGGAAGAAGTAAATAATGATCATCAAGATATACCAGAACAACAACAAGAAGCTCCTCCAAGGACAACAAAATAATGGATTCAAAAGAACCATCCATCAAATCAAATCATTGGTGACATAATGAAGGTCGACAGCTTTGTTCATCACAACAAGCTCACATTGCTTTTATAGCAACCTTTGAGCCTAGTAGTTTTGAGGAAGCTAGCCATAATGAACATTGGGTAGAAGATATAAATGAAGAATTGGATCAAATCGAGAAGAATAACACATGGGAATTAGTTCCACGACCAAAAGATAAAAATTTCAATGGGACTAAATGGGTGTTCAGGAACAAATTGAATGAAGATGGACAGGTTACCAGAAACAAAGCAAGATTGGTTTGCAAAGGCTATGCACAACTAGAAGGAATTGATTTCAACGAAACATTTGCACCAGTTGCCAGAATGGAAGCCATCCGAATGTTTCTCGATTATGCATGTTCAAGAAAAATCAAAGTCTACCAAATGGATGTTAAGTCAGCATTTTTGAATGGAGAATTAGAAGAAGAAGTTTACATCGAACAACCTGAAGGTTTTCTACTATCAGAAAAAGAAGACTATGTTTGCAGGTTAAAGAAGGCACTATATGGTCTTAAGCAGGCTCCCAGAGCATGGTATGCTCGTCTTGATGGATATCTATGTCAACAAGGGTTCAAGAAAGGTACTATTGATAACAATCTTTATATACAAATAAATAAATATAATTTAACAATCGTTGAGGTATATGTGCATGATATTATATTTGGTAGCAATGTTGATCGACTAAGTAAGAACTTTTCTACAAAGATGCAAAGTGATTTTGAGATGTCTTTACTTGGTGAGATGACATATTTCTTAGGGCTTCAAATATCTTAGCAAGAGAAAGGAATATTTATATGTCAAGCCAAGTACATCAAGGAAATGCTCAATAAATTCAAAATGGAAGATTGCAAACCAGTCTTTACTCCGATGGTAACAGGTTGCAAATTGAGCATAGACGACTCATCTAAGGATGTGGATCCGAGGTTGTACAGATCTATGATTGGTAGTCTTCTATATGTAATAGCCTCTTGGGTAGATGTTATGCAAGCAGTTGGACAAGTAGCAAGATTCCACACTCAAAGAATCGGCACACATATCAAAAGAATTCTTCGATATCTAAAGGCACATAAAAATAACATGGTTTGTGGTATCCCAAGGCAACAATCTCATTATTCAAGCCTGACAGATGCAGATTCTGGCAGTAGCTACTGATGATCGTAAGAGTACTAGTGGAGCAACATTCTATCTAGGTGGTTGTCCTCACAGAGTGGCGAGTTTTAAAAGAAAACCTCAATTCGTTATCCAAGTACCGTGAAGATACTGGTATTGGCAAAGAAGCATGTTGTACTCAAGTCCTTTGGATGAAACAAACTTTGCAAGATCTTCAAGTATGTTGAAATTTGGTTACTGGAGGACAGGTGGTTCCCTAAGGCTTTGATCTTTGGCCTAGGGAAAAGTGTCCAAAAGAATTTAATTTTTCTCCTAAAGTGACTTTATAAAGTTATAAAGTCAAATCTAATTTAAAAGTGACTTTAAGTGATAAAGTTACTAAAGTCTAATTTTAAAGTGACTTTAATAAAGTCAACGTGAAATTAGAAAGGAAAAGTGACTTTGGAAATAAATGACTAAGTGGGTCTTTATTAAAGTGGGGTGAATTAAAAAATAGAAAGTGAGATTTAAATTACATTTAATCTCACCTAGATCTAAAGCTATCCTCACCATTGATTTAGTGTATCTCTCCAAAGAGACTTAGGGTTAGGTTAAAGGAGTAGTATGAGGGAAAAGGTCATTCATTCTTTCATGAGCGCATTAAGAGAGGAGGAGAGAAAGTCAAGAGAAATGTAGCCGAGATAGCAGTCATAGCTACATGGCACCCTGTGACAAAGATAAGGCATGGTTACCTCTAAGGTATTTCTCCAGACAACCCTAGATTATTAAGTACGTTTATTTACGACTAATGCATAAAATCTGTACAACACTATTTAACACATTTTTCAAGGTAAGTACAACATTGTTTTCGAGGAGCAAATTCAGCAGCAAAGGGCATGGTTTTCGAGGTAGCTTTTCTGGGTATGGAAACCGAGGAAGGAGCTGATGTACTGTCCGTACAGTACCATACAGGCAGAAATCTGGACACATTTTCCTAGGCAGAAAGTACAACATTTATTGCTGTATTTTTCTGTAATTTTTTGTTTTTCTATTGGCACGATTTTCAAGGTTGGAGGTTGACACAGAAATCGAGATAAGTGGGTTTTGTGTTTGCTGTAATTTTTTCTGTGTTTTACTGTTCACTGTAAAAGCATTTATCAGAAATAAGAAGAGCTTTCGAACTGGTTTTCCCCAAGAGTTGTAGGGGGTTTTTCCAGGATCAAGTTGACCAAAAATCAACGGGTCTATTTTTTGTGTGTGGCAAATTTATTTTTGTAAGTTTTATTTCTGCATTTCAGCATTGTGAAATTTCCAGAATTAGTGTTTTCAGAAAATATTTATTTTTCCAGCTTGTTGAATGTATGGCTATGGGAATGGGCATTTAACTTTATGGGAGAAATAAGGAGAAACTGACAACCGGGGTTGGGTATCAAATCTCTACATGGTATCGGAGCTATTTTGCTGAAAAGGGCAGTTTGGGACAACAAGAAGAAAAATTACAAGCAGCTGATTTTTCACACAAAAATTACAGCAAGCTGATTTTTCACACAGAAAACATTACCTTTACTACATCAGTGTTATTTTCAGTTTATTAGGATATCAAGCATGTCTTTGGGCTTGAGGGCGGAGGATAGGTTGGATGGGCATAGTAACTACAATGTATGGAAGGAGAGAATGCAGGGCATATTTGAGGATGCAGAAGTCTGGGATATCATGGTGCATACGCACAGAACCATGTTAATGTGCCTACTGATGCTATTCAGTTGGCAACCTTTAATAAAAAAATAACAAGGGTAAGAGACTGATTCTAGATGGAATCAAAGACCATTGCATTCCTCATGTGAGAGGAAAGAGATATGCTCATGAGATGTGGACAACATTGACCAATCTCTACCAGAGTACCAATGAGAACAGGAAAATGGTCCTAAGGGAGAAGCTGAAGACCATTAATATGGGTAAGACTGATAGTGCAGCTGGATATCTCACAAAGATTACTAATGTGAGAGATGGATTGGCAGCAGTTGGAGAGGTCATTCCACCCACTGAGTTGGTGCGGATTGCAGTGAATGGCCTTCCCAGTTCATGGCTGAACTTTGATGATGGGGTTTGTGCACGTGAGACCCTTCCCACTTGGGAGAGGTTCTGGGATGATTGCATACAAACATAATCAGAAAGAGCCAGCTTGGGGCAACCAAACCAGTTGAGAAGGATGAGGATGTAGCACTTTTGGCAGGAGGCAAGAAAGGCAAGGGAAAGAAGCAAGCTTCCACAAGTGTTGGTGGGGGCAAAGGCAAAGGCAAAGGTAAATAGGGAAACACACAGAAGGACTATTCCAAGGTGAAGTGTTGGAATTGTTAGAAGATGAGACACTATGCAGTTGTGTGTTCGGAGAAGAAGAAGGGGAAGAACCAGACCATGGCAGCATCAACAGAGATAGAGGACTTTATGGATAGCTTTGACCTGGAGTTTGGGTTAATTTCTTGTGAGTCCACTAGTGCAAGATCACTTGCCACGAAGGTTGAGAGGGAGTGTGCATTTCCCTCCACTAGCGGAGCATCTTTAGTTATTTGGTATGTTGACAGTGGGGCTTCACGTCATATGACAGGAGTCCGTGAGTACTTCTCAGAGCTTTCAGAGAGTGGCACTAATATAGATGTAGTACTCGGAGATGACAACATTGTTAGAGCAGTCGATGTGGGGACATTGACATTTGATAAGGAACCCAAACCTCCCTTGAAGGTGTCAGATGTTCTATATGTGCTAGGGATGAGGAAGAACCTCACACCCGTCTTAGCATTAGAGGACAAAGGATATGAGATATTGTTCAGGAGAGGACAGGTGTTGATATATCCCAGGGGCGCTCCAGCTGATTCAGCTAGAGTGATAGGTGTACGCCATGCAAAGGTGTACAAGTTTGCATTTCAACCCCTTTTGGCATTGAGTAGTAGTACCGACAACAGAGCTAGCAGTTCAGAGCTATGTGATATTTGGCACCGCAGGATGGGGCACATGTATCATGGAGCCTTAAGGATATTGCGGGAGATCACTACAAGTGTGCCAGATTTTAGTATTGATCACTTTGATACATGCAGAGGATGTGCTATGGGAAAGTTTTCCAAATCCCATTTTCCCAACAGTGATAGCAGATTGACTGGGATACTTTATTTGATTCATTCCGATGTGAGCGGTCCAATGTCTCATGTTTCCTTGAGTGGATATGAGTATTATGTTTTATTCATTGATGATCACTCCAGGAGGACCTAGATTTATTTCTTGAAGACCAAGAGTGAGGTCTTCAAGCGGTTTCAGGAGTTCAGAGCTCTTGTGGAGACTCAGACAAGTCGGAAGATCAAGTCCCCGAGGTTGGACAATGGAGGAGAGTACACCCTTGGTGAGTTTGTTGATTATTGTGCGGAGGTAGGCATTGGGAGGGAGTTCACAGTTCCTTACAACCCCCAACAGAACGGGGTTGTAGAGAGGAAGAACAAATCTATTGGAGGGGCTGCCAAATCCATGCTACATGACTAGGGGTTGCCATTGTTTTTGTGGGCAGAGGCCTACAACACTGCTATATATTTGCAGAATAGGAGTCCGCATCGTGCCCTGGGGCATGTGACTCCGGAGGAGGCTTTTTATGGGAAGAAGCCTGATGCTAGTCATCTTCGTATCTTTGGGTGTATTGCATACCCAAGGAGAAGAGGACCAAACTAGATCCCAACACAGAGAAGTGTGTCTTTGTGGGCTGTAGTGAGACCTTGAAAGCCTTTCGGGTTTATATTCCTGCACAGAGGAGAGTTGTTGTCAGGCGGGATGTGAAATTCTAGGAAGACATGGCTTTTAGGAGGTTACGGGAGTTAGAGAATTCAGATCAGCCAGACCCTCAGGAGCAGTTGAGTTAGTCGCAGGGATCCAGTGGGCATGGATCAGGAGGATCTGGGGGTACATCGATTATGGTGTCAGGACCATCAGTGAGCAGTGGCTCACAGAGTGAGAGGGGTGGTGCTTCGGGCAGCATGCAAAGAAATCCTCAGAGCAGTTCACTAGAAATTCCACTGATGGACAGTTCACATGGTACTTCAATGTCTACAGAGTCAGGTTCAGGCAAGAGGACAACATATAGACAGTCATGAGTTCAGGCTCCTGATAATGATGAGGAGGAGTTTCATTCTCCGGTGGGAGAAGTGTGCTCAGGGAAGAGGAAGCCCAAGTGGCTTCAAGATACCTTGAGAGAGGCCACATTTGTTGCTGGGCCTAAGAGGCCGGTCAGAGAGAGCAGACCACTTGATAGGTTTTGTAGCTATATGGAAATGGTTTTCAACAACATCATTGAATCTGAGCCTTCTAGCTATGAGGAGGTAGCTAGCCAGCAGGTCTGGAGAGAGGTCATGCAGGAGGAGTATTCTTCTATCACAAAGAATGATGTTTGGGAGGTGGTGCCGAGGCCTGAGGGAAAATCCATGGTTACTTCCAGATGGATTTACAAGGTAAATCATGCTGCAAATGGCAACATTAAGAAATTCAAGGTAAGGTTTGTGGCTAGAGGGTTATCCCAGGTAGAGGGAGTTGATTATGAGGAGACCTTCGCTCCCGTGGCTCAATATACTTTGATTCGCTCCATCATATCGATATCAACAGAGATGGGTTGGAAGATCCACCAGATGGATGTGAAGACCGCATTTATCAATGGCTTCATACAGGAGGAGGTGTACATTGAGTAGCCACAGGGATTTGAGCTGTATGGGAAAGAGTCCCATGTGTGCAGACTGAAGAAGACCCTTTATGGCTTGAAGCAAGCTCCGAGAGCTTGGTACTCCAGGATAGATACATACTTGCAGGAGATGGGTTTCACAAAGAGTGAGGCAGATCTGAACCTTTATTTTATTGTAATAGGTGAGGAGCCTCTCATTCTGGTGCTGTATGTGGATGACTTGGTCATTACAGGTGCAGAGAGACTCATAGAGCACTGCAAGAGAGATCTTGCATCGGAGTTCGAGATGGAAATTGTCTTGATGCATTACTTTTTGGGTTTGGAGGTGTGGCGGGAGGAGGGGCATTTATTCCTGGGGCAGGGGAAGTATATTGTGGACATCCTTGGTAGGTTCTACATGGAGGATTGTAGATCCATGTCGACACCGATGATCACAAAATGGAAGAAGCTTCACGCTTCAAATTTTGAGTTGGTGGATCCCACATTGTATAGACAGTTGATTGGTTCCTTGATGTGTTTGATCAATGCTAGACTAGATATATGTTTTGCAGTCAACACGATGAGCCAGTTCATGTGTGAGACCTAGATCTAAAGCTATCTCAGCCATTAGATTTAGGGCATCTCCAAAATTCACTTAGGGTTAGGTTAAAGGAGGAAAAGGAGGGAAAAGGTCATTCATTCTTTCATGAGAAGATTGAGAGAGGAGGAGAGAAAGCTGAAGAGAAATTTCTGAGCGGAGGGAGAGCGACATAGCTACATAGAAAATCTATACATCAAGAGGGCACATTTCCCAAGGCAGCATTTCTGTACATCAACATTTATTGACACGTTTACCAAGGCAAAAAATTCGTATAACACTGTTTAGCACATTTACCAAGGAAAAAAATTCGTACAACATTGTTTAGCACTGTTTTCGAGGAGCAGATTCAACAGCAAAGGGCACGATTTTCAAGGCAGCTTTTCTGGGCACATAAATCGAGGAAGGGGCTGTTGTACTGTCCGTACAGTTCCGTACAGTACAATATCGTAGAGGCAGAAATATGGACATGTTTTCCTAGGCGAAAAGTATGACATTTATTGCTGTATTTTTTCTGTAATTTTCTATTTTGCTGTTGGCACGATTTTCAAGGTTGGAGGTTGACACGGAAATCGAGATAAG
The DNA here is from genome assembly GCA_034641835.2 of Pinus albicaulis. NCBI lineage: Eukaryota > Viridiplantae > Streptophyta > Pinopsida > Pinales > Pinaceae > Pinus > Pinus albicaulis. The sequence goes on from CM076577.1 coordinate 183,526,626, forward strand.
TGGGTTTTGTATTTGCTGTAACTTTTTCTGTGTTTTACTGTTCACTGTAAAATAATTTATAAGAAATAAGAAGAGCTTTCGAACTGGTTTTCCCCAGATTTGTAGGGGGTTTTTCTAGGGTAAAGTTGACAAAAAATTAGTGTGTCTATTTTCTGTGTGTGGCTGATTTATTTTTCTGAGTTTTATTTCTGCATTTTAGTATTGTGAAATTTCCAGAATTAGTGCTTTCAGAAAATATTTATTTTTCCAGCTTGTTGAATGAATGGCTATGGGAATGGGCATTTAACTTTATGGGAGAAATAAGGAGAAACTGAAAACCGGGGTTGGGTATCAAATTTCTACAAAGTACAATTCAGTGAGCCTATTCCCATATTCTGTGACAACACCAGCGCCATCATCATCCCCAAGAATCCTGTCATGCATTAAAAAACAGAACACATTCCGATAAAATATCATTTTGTTAGAGAACAAGTCGCTGAAAAGAATATCAAACTTGAGTATGTTGGTATAAAAGAACAAATCACTGATATATTCACTAAACCTTTACCTAGTGAAGAATTTGAATATCTTCGCCAGAAGCTTGGGATTCTCCCAAGTTCTCATTAGATTACAAGTCTGGAGGATGGTGGTGTGTCAGGGGGAGAGGAAGTGTGTACAGGTCCATAGGATGGTTGTGCGTCAAGGGGAGTTACCCTTTGCCATTGATGTCAAAGGGGGAGAGAATGTTCTAGGAAGAGGTGTCATGATCACAGGGGGAGTACTTATGTTGCCATCAATGCCAAAGGGGAAGATTTTTGATCAGTGGTTGTCATTGATGTCAACCCAAGTAGCACCAAGGGCTACCCCAATATTGCATGGAAATTTTGACCTACCAAATTACTATATTCTGGGTCAAGAATGCTTTTGATGGTTTCTACTTGTCAAGATGTTTCCGTTGATATATGGCATGCCACGTAATTCTTCACAGTTTGAGAGATATTCATGTTTGAAGTTTGTAACCCCAGTTAGTGGGCTAAAACCCCATGGGGTTGTGGCATGGGTCATTGAAAATCCAATAATTAATAATTTTTAAGCTCTGAAAATCCCTCCCACGTTCACTTGTTGAAGCCCTCTCAACCTAAGCATTTATATAAATTGTGATCCTCATATCCTCTTTATGTAGGGATTTCACTATCTAAAACAGGTCATTGTGGAATTTTCACTCTAAATTTTTTCTATGAAGGTTCAGAAGCTAAAATGTTGATGAGGCAAAGCTGAAATCCATAGGAATCTCCTATAAAACTTTTAGATCAAGTTGCGTAATATTTTAGGAGATATGATATGTGGAAGTCAGTGTTTTTGCAGGCTCCTGAAATTCATCTCAAAGAAGTGACCTTGGGAAAATCATCATAAATATCTCTCTGAGTATCGGATTAGAATTATGTAAGATGGGGAAGTTAGTGCATGGACTGTAGTTTTCTCTCTATAAATTTCAGAGCCGAATGAAGAATCAGTGACATGCAACATGCTATACAAGTTCTCTCTACTGAAACAGTCCATAATTAGGGCATTGTGAGAGATTGGGAATAACTCTCTCTTGAAGAATCCAAATTGGGTCAGACCCGTGGCATTGGAAAGACAACTCAGAAGACTACTATAGGACCGAAAATCACATATTGGGGATTTGAAATAACAGAGATACACCAGATTTAATATCAAGCTCCTAGAAGGCAAGAAAAAGCTATATCATGTGTTGTTAACGGCTGCAAAGGACCAGAATTTCTAGGGCAGAAAATCAAAGAAAGATGCAATAGAGGGTAGCATGACAAGAGCTGAAACCAAGGTGCAGAAAAATAACAAGAAGTTCATCACATGAAGTCTTGTTGTAAATACATTATTGTAAAAACTGTACTAGTGTCTATCTGCCAAGAGTTGAAGAGGCATTGTCAGGAGGTCTAGGATCATCATTAGGTGGTTGTGTCATAGTTGGGGTTATGGTCTAGTGTGTCTTCTTCTTGTACATCATTCTATATCATTGTAAAGTGGACAATTTTCCCTTGTATGTGAGTCCATTCTCTTTTTATTCTTCTACAGGGTGGTAGGGTGAGTTGTAGTTCATTGGGTGTTGGGGCATCCGTTTAGTTGACTACTGAAGAATATCAAGCGTTGGAGCATCCATCCATTGGGAGCTAGAGAAGAACACTTTTATATATTCTAGGAAGTTGGAGCTTTATTTTCAATTGGAGTTGAATATTAAAGAATTATTAGAAAAGCATTAGGTGGTTTTTGTCCCGGAGTGGGTTTCCACCTTAAAAATGTGTGCATTTGTGTTCCTTTTTTTTACTGCTATTATTGTACAAACATTGATAATAATTGAATATTAACTAATGCTCTAATTGAAAGAAATACTGATTCACCCCCCCGATTCAAATCAAGGTAATGCCACATGTCTGGTTTTTCACGGTTTTGCAGCGAATATAACTGCATAATGACAGATTTTGCTAGAGAATCACCTGACCACTCCATAGCGAATCTGCCAGCTTTATAACTGTTTTCACTACAGAATCATGTTTTTCTACATAAAAATAGAGGACAATGAGTTGTCAAATTTGTAATGGTTATGGATAAAGCTGAGGTCATCTAATTTGTTATCATGATCACCCACGCATGCAAAAGCGTAAATGCCCTCATCATTATCTTTCACTCCCACATTTGGCATCATTTTCGCTGTTAGGGTCCTATAATAATAGGGTTCATAAATTTTGAATTGACTTTGATAGCCTTGTAAATATGTACATACCTTGCTTTCTACAAGTTGTTTTCCCATATTTTGAAAAAATGAAAAAATAATAAAAAGCCAAAAAGAGGGTAAAAAGTCCTAAAAGAAAGATCAAAGGACTTAGAAAAATATAAACACCAAAAGAAAAGAAATAAGATCTGAAAGTGAGCAAATGCAAATGCCACTACTTTTTATTTTAACTGCAAAAATAATGATTATGTGCAGAGTGTCAATAAATGTCATAATCCATGATTAGTTAAACAGTTTAATCTTAACTTTTCATGTTTCAATTTTATGTTTTAGTTAGAGAATAAAGATTTGTCAAACAATTTAAACTTGACAAATCAGTAGATAGGTAGTGTTGGGGTTCCCATGTTTTGGCCAGATTGACAAAGACCAAAAGATGAGACAACATAGAACCACTTTCAGACCTTAGGATCTAGCCCTCCTAGGTCCAGAGAGGGATCTCTCTATGAAGTCAAAGGATATGTCTTTGAGGCTTAAAGTATAAGATTTTAGGCTAGTTATAGGCTTGATGTTATTGGTTTGATTGTTTGTGCTTGGTTGGAGGGAATCAGGGAAAGAAGGACCAATATAAGACAAGGGTGAGCAAAGAGGAAGCTTAGGCAGAGACAGATAACTCAAAGAACATCAAAGCCATTGGGCTATGGAGTCAAGAAAGGATTTACTTGTAATCAATGTGCAAGCTTTCAGTTGGGATAGTCATCTAAATCATCTGGATCTTAGAGATGATAGTTGGAATGGAACATTAAGGATAGAAAATGAGAGGAAGAGAACCAACCAACTCTGTCTATAGATCAGGCCAGAGGTCATTTAACTCCAGACCTGCTTGGACAGAATTAGATGCAATTACAAGGGATCTTAGAAAGGCTAGCTGGTCTTGCAAAGATCCTAGTGGACAGGGCTGACACTAATCCCCAGTGTTCCCAAACCTTCCAGCTAAATCCTACGAAGAACATCTAAACATGGACTTCATCAATTCATACATCAGAGAGCAGGAAATTTCATCCACTACACTGGTTAAATCAATTGAAATCAACATTTAGATACACATATAAGCAAAAAACATTTGAGGTAGGGAGAGCAGGAAACATAAGGCACCTATCAAGGGTGAATCTTACATTATACTTCTGTTGCCTACCAGCAGAAACATGATGAAATGAAAGCAAGTCAATCACAAATACAGAGAAAGGAAAACATCACCAGCTGCTTTAGATCAGGATCCAAAGAAACATGCTTGTCATATTAAAAACAACACCAATCAGGTACATCATAGCCCATATCTTGAACATTCAGTCTGAATACATCGTATCTCAGCCTATCTTACAATATACACAGAGAACTTGTCTCAAGAGGAAAACACTTTCCTTTCACTGATATCTCATCAACAACCATTACAATGTTTCTTTCTGTGTTTTATAGCAGTGGGAACACAACGATCGACCGAAGAAAGCAGGTGAACATTGAATGCCACATTTAAACATAACAATGAATGCAGGGCCGAAATCCATTCTGCTTGATATTGTGTATGTTTAATCTTTGTCACCTCCCTTGGGAAAGAATGATCTGCCTTGGATATGATCTCGACATTTTTGGACAAAGTACTCCTGGTGTCGTGAACATAAAGTAAAATAAACTGCTGGAAGGTCTGTCTCATAAATGTCTGACTGTCTTTGAGCTGTAGTCTGGTGGGAAAACTCTTCAGGGACACAGTGTGTAAATAAAACAGTATGGGTGCCCTGCACCTGATAAAGAAAAACATTCTGCTGACTAAAAACCCTGATATTACCTTTTGTCTGCACTCAGGATCCTTTGATCGATCCTCGGGGTCTGTGATCTACTACTTTGTCTCTGAAAACATTAACTTAGGGCTCGAGATCTTCATTAACATGCCCTAATCTCCTTTGCTTGTACTGAATGACTCTGCCTTCTCATTTTGCTTCTGACAGGGTAGCTCGGGCTTTTAATAGCGCTGAAAGATTTTCACTGATCTTGAACCCTGTTCTTTGAATGAACGACCTGTCTTCACCTTCCCGAGCCTTCCTCATTAAATGTACCAAGGTACAAAGCTTTCCTGCATCTCTCGGCCACTGCATAGGAAACTGGGCGATCATGGCGGCCATTTCTTTCAAATATCCCTGCAAGACACGAAGACTGTGGGGGAAATCCATGGGCGAGGGTGGCGGGTGATGTGGATGGACGAAATGGACGTGCCCGAAAAAATCATGCAGATGGAGAAATGGGGAGAGATCGTGAAAAACAATGGCGGAATGCTCTGGCGGAGGAATAATGAAACACAGTGCGAATGCACGTAATAGATGAACGAAAAACATTAAAAATCACAATAAGACCAAAGATATAGTGACGGAGACGGAGGATGTACGGGGCGTACACATGGCAATGACGTGGCGAGACGGGGTGAGGCGAGAGACCGTCGGATGGTCAACAATGGAGGGACAGATCTGAACCGTCGATCGGGCGGAGATCGACGGCGGAGGACGAAGGAAGGCGGGCCCGCGGGTACGATGGACCGGTGTTAAAAGGCGCGCATCTTCGGGAGATGACAGCCGTTGGATGAGGGCCCCGCGATCTAACCGTGGTAGTGGATTTCGCTGCAAGGCCGAGGCCGAAGGTTAACGCGCGGGAAGGTGGTGGTTTTGCCACCGTACAGGGGACAGGTGGCTGCTACTGAATGGAATCGCTGCGCTTCCGGGGAAAACCGCCCTGCGCGCAACGGTGGTGCGGAATTTACCAGCGGGTTTGGGCGGATGACGTATGCAGGTGGGGTCCACTGTTTCGGGCGGGCTCCGCGCCGTTGGATCGGATTTCTAACAGACGGTCGAGATCTGTTGATCAATCAAAAAGTATTCAAACCCACAAACGCGCGTTAACAAGGTTTTTAAATGAATTCTTCACGCGGAGAAAGGTTGGAGGGGGTAAACGCCTGGGGGTTTTGCTCTGGGTTCCAGCGCCAAGTATTATGGGAAGAAAAGGAGCGCGGGGCTATGGCCAAAGGGGCTTAGGCCTTATTATATGATTTTTGTACATTTAAAGCATTTTTAGGCCCAAGGGGAGGAACGATAGGGAAATGAAGGGTAGGGAAGGCCAAAACAGGGGCAAAAACAGGATTTAGAGAGGGTTTAAAGGGATAATGGGGGAATTAAAGGGGAGTTTGACAAAGGGAGAAGGGGAAGGTGATATTTCGCAAAGGTATAAAGGGAAATAATGGGCCTTTTTGAGAAATGGATCAGCAGAGGGACTACATTTTAGGCACAGTACAGAGAGACTCCAAGGAGGATGAATTTTCAGGGGAAAGGCATTCCTTGGAGGCTCCAGAACAATTCTAGCCCCCAGCTTGCCTGTCAAGAATTTCATAGGGGGGCTAACAAGTAGAGAATAACAAGGAGCTCAACAATTTAATCTGAGCCCTCGGATGAAATAAGGTAGATTTAGATAGTTTTATACTTTGAAAGAAAATGTTTTAAGGTTGCAATTCTAAATGCACCTACAAAATGAAGAAAAAATGTTAGAAATAAAGTTGGGTAGGTAGAAAACAGTTGGAAAATCATGTAATAAAGCATCAACAGGAAAAATCACTAATTTCCCCTCCCTTATAAGTATTCAGTATTCTAAGCTATCAGTCAAATAGGCTGAGAGCATTTCTCTGACTTTTTTTGGGACCGAACCCAAGGCTCGATGACTAGCTAGTTAAAAATATTGAGTTCTTATGTTAAACCCACATTTATCATCATTTACCCTTCATTCATACATTAACAACCCTTTTTACCTAAGTAAAGACACATTCTTACTTAGTAAAGATAAAATCCAAATAATTAACTTCATCATTTCAAAATCATCCATAAAGCCCTCAAATTACATTTATCCTAAGTATTAGTGAAATGCATATAAAAATGAGCAGTGCTTTATTTTATACTTTACTTAGAGATAATATGTGTTTTGTTTCCCTTTTTCATATTAACTTTTAAACTATTTTATTAAATCCCTAAAATTACACCTACCTGTAGATATTAATTCCCCTATAACTAAATAATCCACAAAAACCCACTATTATAAAGTTTAGACCATAGTTAAATATTCCACGTGCATAAAATAAAAACCCTGCCTATAAACCCTTTGGTCTAAACTTATCATTAATTAAATACCCCACCCCTATAGTTTTTAAACTATTCAAAAGGTTTAAAACTATATAATACATCGGCTCCCGCATATGTTTTATTAAAACATTTCACAAATGTTTTAAATAGAAATAAATTGCATTACTCCTCCGCCTATATTTTGTATAACCCAAGGTTTTGAATCAAATAAATGAATATTGATAAAAATAAAAACACCTCCGCCCATTTTAATAAATTCTATCAGGCTTAAACTTTAGTAAAAACACACTTCATAAAGCTTTAAGTCCTTTTATCCCGCCGCATAACACACCCGGTCCCACTACTCTTATCTCGACGCAACTCCCAAATTAATCTTGACCGTTCACTTTCAACTTCTAGATCCGACGATTCATACTAGATATCGAGTGGAAAAGATGCATGATCGCCCAAACGCCAAAGCCGTGCGAAATGGGCTGTTTTGCAAAGACCCCTCTCCTCCACGTGCCCTCTTTCTATTGGATCGCGTGGGTTAAGCCAAAAACTGCTTACCACCCAATCTCTACGCGATAACCAGTCTGGTTTGACCCCTTTCAAATCCGAAACCGCCCTCCCACCTGATGCGACTTGCATTCAATGTCAATTAATGCAAACAATATGTTTGATAAACCTTTGAAAAACATACACTTATCCATCATTCTTGCGCATTTAACCCTCTGCAAATTTTCCCCGACTACAAGAAACCTTGTTAAATCCCCTTGTTTTCCATTTTCACGCTCGAAGCCTGCATAATTTTCCCTTCAAACCTTTAAAGACTGCAGAGGAGCTGCGTATCGCTACAAACAAATTCCCTGAAGCTTTCAACTCAGTCAGAATCTCAAAAACCTTGCCAAAAAGCCGATACCTACATTACAACAGGTATTCTTCTTAAAAAATCGAACTTGTAATCAATTTAATGAACTTTTTATAGAACAAACAGTTTTAGAGTTTTAAAAAATCGATTAAAAACTGCCTAAAAGTCCTAAAAACATGCCAAACTCTGGAAAATTTCTTCCAAAAAACTTGTTTTCCGGCTGCGCACCCTTTCTGAAGAAATTGAAGAGTTTACACAGTTTTTTAGTCTATTTCAATGCTTTGAGATAAGCCAAAAAGCCTCTGCAGGTACCCTAAATCCTCTGTGATCCTTTTTAAAGGATTTTCAGCCCTATTTCCATTAAAAATAGTCAGAAAACCCCTGTTTTCTGTTTCAAGCCAATTCTAAAGCCTCCAAATCTCTTTGATAGGCCTAATTGATCATAAAAATCAAAGAAAAGCCTATACTTCGCCAAATTTTCCTAATTAAGCCTCTGTTAAAAGTAAATTGCCTCTGCAAATTGTTTAAACTTGCATAAGCATATAAAAAATGCCTACAAATCAGAGTACAAGAAATACTGAAGGTTCTAAAGCTCCTAAGCCTACCCCTGCCTTGACTCCAAGTACTACTATTGTTGTAAATCCATTACAACTCCTAGTTGTTGATATTGAACACATTCCCCTTGTTGATACTGATTATAAAATAGATGATCCCATTGTTGAATTCAACCTGTTAGATATCCATAACTGATGCTATGATAAATCTTTGAATGATCAAGAATAAGTCCATATTTGGGAATCCAATTTGCCCAAATATGTTGTCCCATTGACTCACCCTTGTCAGGAGATTATCAGATTGTGTCAACAGTACTATATTCCTGAACAAAGAGCTATTGTGAATGCCAATAAAGAAGTCCTATTTACCATCATTGCAGAGTCAATTAACCAAATTTTGTAACTTCAACCTGACCCCCAAGCAGTACCTTTGTTTATTGAGGCCCTCACTAAGTTATATATTGGCCTAGATTTTCCCAAAAGGTTCATGATTTTTTAGACTTTTATGCCTTTGCATGTAGAAATTACCAAGTTAAATCCTCCATATTCTACTGCTAAATTTCCCGAAGGATCAAGACATGTAATTTCCATGCTCTTTTTCATACTTGGATATTTCATTGATGAACACACTGATGAATCCATCTTGGGATTCTTGTCCACCTTTTCTCCAGGTCAAGCACCTTCAGTCATATTTGATTATGTTGGTTTCATTGCTGATAGTATCCATTATCAATTGAAAAATTTGCAAATAGAGGGAGTGTTTAGATATACTTCCTATCTTTTCCATATGTTCTTGTACTTCCAATCAGACAATTTTCCTATCACTCTTCAAAAACTTGACATAGAGGCCAATCCTCTATCTGTCATTTTTTGGACATCAATACTCAGAAAAGAATGTGCAGATTTTAGTTATTCAGAGTTTTCATAGTTATTTTTACATCCAGTGATCACCATGTTGACCAAAACAGAGCAGCCTAGAATAAATGAGGAAATGAATAAAATATTGCAGTTATCAGAGAAGAGTAAGGTTGGTGATTGGTATTTGTATGAGAAATATACTGAAATTAGAGTTTTTGGGACAAACTTGTTGCCCTACAAGTTACCCAAACACCCTTCAATGAGGATCTTTGCCTTGGAGTATATCAGGTAGATCTTGAATTCTGATTCAATCAATTTCATGGCAGCCAAGAAGAAGACCCAATTCAAACTTAAAAATCAAATTGGGCCATTCATATGCAATCACAAGGATGCTGAAAAGGAAGCAACAAATCAGTTATTGGAATATAAATTTGAGGAGAGTTTCCCTTGGAACTATGATCCATAAGGGATCTTGAGCAAGCTAAGGGTAAAATGAAAATTAACACCCTTTATCCATGAAGCTAAACCATAAATAGAAAAGTTTTCCAATCAACTTGAATGGATTGAAAAAACATTAATAGATGCAGTGAGAAAAGGAAATACTAGTCATACCTTAGAGACTACAAATCAACCAGAGAATTCCACCAAAAGAATAAGAGAAGAAGGAGCATATTTGGCAGAGACTACAACATAAACAAAGTTCAAGATCATTTATAACAAAAGGCCAAAATTGGATACAACAAGTAAAGGAAAGGTAACAATAGATGTTGAAGAAATAGAGCCTCTTAATACCAACACAAATTTGCTAGAGATAAATGTAGCTACTGTAATTATCAATGAGCCAAATCAGAATGAAGAAATCAATAATGAAGACACACAATAGATGGAAAGACAACAAAGCATGGAAGCTTCTTCCTCACATTCAGATGAAGAAAAGGATTTGGATATTAAGGACAAATATAAGCAAATTAAACTAAAGAATGAGGAAATCAAAACAGAAATTTACTCTCAGTTCTTGAAACAAAAGCCAGGTAATCAAAACAGATTCCTATCAGCATTTGATTACTCAAGTAAAAAATTTATTATGTCAGTATTACAGCCAACAATATTAGTTCCAAAGACAGTTGCTGACTATAAGAAAGTTGATCTAGAAGTAGCTACAGATAGCATCCATGAACTAGATCAAATAGAATTTCACAGGCAAAGCTCTGAGATGTTATATTCCACAGTTACAAAAAAAGCTATGAGTGCTCATAAGCTACAAAATACCATCTGCAATATGAAAGATGAAATGAAGATGGACAAAGCTTCATTATATGCCAAGGATCTAAGGATAAAAGCCTTAGAAGAATTACTATTGCAAGTATGATATGATCCTACAAACATTAAAGCAACAGAAGCATTGGTAAAAAATAAAAATGAGGATATAATAGCCTTGAGGAAACATCTCAAACTTCCTCAAAGTGAGCATCCTCAGATAGAGGAAGTCTTACATGAATAAATGGAAAAATATGAAATGATGAGTTTAATTCTTCAGCTGACAACTCAGATTAAGGAAATGGAAATATAGATGGACCAACTTGTACAAGAAAAGGAGACAGTAAAATAAAAAGTGATTCCTACAGTCATTCCAGTCATCACTGCAGCAGTGCCTTCAACTTTAGGAGAAAATTTGGCACCCAAAGAACCACTGGCAACTGTAGTGCTAATGACTTCTTCCACTACATCAGCCACTGAATCATCTACCACAGCAGTACAACCTACATATGATGCCAGCAAGATAGTAAAAACAATTGAAGAGATGCCTTTGAAGACAAATGAGATTAACAAATTGACAAAAATGGTTGAAAATCTTGAAAAAACAACTAAATTAGCTCAAGTAAATGCTAAGACACATGAACAAAATGTTAATAGATTGAGTGAAGAGCTAAATAAGTTGCAAAAAGAATTAAATCTGAAGGATCAAATATCATACATAAAAAATTACCTATGGAATAATGTTATTGAAGCCATCCATGATGTATGGCCTTCAATTCAGGTAATTTCTAAGAAAAGAGAGTTATTATTGGTAGCCCAAGCAGTGATCCAAAAGACTCAAACTGATTTGGCTGACAAACCAGAACAAGCAGTAAGGCTAATCAATTTTCTTAACAACAAGAATAGACAGAAGTTGGAAGAGCTCAAAATAACAGATAGAACTGCCACTATCCTAGAAATTAGGAAATTCACAACAAAGAGAAATTTGATGAGCCAACTTGAAGAAAAATGTGAAGGTATGAATATTTCCATAACTAGATTTATGGTTAAGTTCACAAATTTGAGGCAAAAAGGACTTCTTGAGTCATGGTTATTAATGATAAATTGATGCCTCAAAATGATTATGACAAGAATATAAAAGAATATGCCAAGGAACAGGTAAATAAGCCAATAGGTCAAGGCATCCCCACACGAAAAGTGTTGCTGTAAAGTTTTGAAGATTTATTTTACTTACAGTATGAGATCATGCACTTATTTGTCATCAAGCCCACCTTTGCTAGATATATAGAAGCTGATGAGAACTTTAGGAAATTAAAGAATATTCAAATTCCTAAAAATGAGGATTGGCAAGCTCTCACAGATTTACTGTGAAGGATAAAAACAAACAGATGAAAAGAAGATAAAAAATAATTTTCAGAATGACAGTAAAAACAGATTTTATTTACAGCAGTAAACAGTTTTGACTAAGAATTAAAGAGTATCAGTTAAAGAGTATTAGTGAATAAAGAGTATCTGAGAAAGAGTATCAAACAAGGCAAGTCATATTTCAGAAAATATCTAAAGGTCAGCAAGGAGGACACCAAGGCAGTCAGTTGCTTTATCCTCAAAACTGTTTCTATTTCTTATGGATAAAATAGGACAACTTGCTGATTTGTTAAGAAAGTGTCTCTATTTTTATTGTAAAGATATTTTATTTTCCTAAGTTAATTCCTAGAAGTCATCTAGCATATTTTGTAAAACATTATGTATAAATACTTCATCTTTAGAAGTATTTTGTGTGGAATAAAATTGTTGGGATTGTTATAGTCATTTCTTCTTGGACTTTAAAGCTTTTGTGTGTCAAAACTTCGAGTAGAAGGTTGGATCAAAGCAAATTGGCATCATACTTTAGGATCTCTGTGATGAGCTATTTGGAGTGAAGTATTTTCTTCACTTTTCATTGTTTGTTTTCTCTGTTACATGCATCCATTTATATTTATGCCAAATCTGAATGTATAACTAGGAGTATTCCTACAGGATGTGTTAATATCACCTTGTTTTTAACTAGTTATCATTTATATGTTTTCCTCCGATTTCTAGTGTAGGGAACCCTTAATTGCTCCCTCTCTCATTTGACCTCTCCTACTACTTCTTTTTTCAGATTTAAGGATTCTTGAGTGCCATTTATCCCGATCATAACACCTCACAAAAACAACTTTCCAAGATCTCCAAGGTCTATCTATCTTGCCCTGAAGACATTTGACCTTTTTGCTCTTGATCCTAGTCTTGTTTTCTTGATTTTGACTCCATAGCCCAATGGAAAAATAGATTTCCCACTATCCATCCTTTCAAGTGATTTGTCCCCACCAAATCTATCAAAACAAAACCAAAACTGCACTTTCATAACTAGCCTAATATTCACAAATTAAAACAATGTTAAACTTTAAAGAGAGAGCCCTCTCTGAACCCTAGGAAGGCTAGATCCTAGAGTTTGAAGTTGGTTCGTGGTTACCTCTAGAATTCTTAGACTAAAAACCAAAATTAAACAACTTGAGAATTACTAGAGTGATAACATTACTGGCGACCATACTGGGGAACTAACCAATCCTCAGTCTTAAAACTAGTCTTAAAGAAAATATTTTTGTACATCCTTTTACTTTAAGATTTCTTTTATAAGTTGTGTATATTGAAAAAAGTAATTCTGGCTTCTAGGAAAGTTTATTATACCAGGTCTAACCCAGATCCTAAGCCTGCAGTTATAGTAGAAAACCCAGACCGAATTGGTAAAAAGAAAAAACAGTCAGAAAATTTAGAAGCTGAAGTATCATTGAAAAGAGTCAATTTAGTACCACAAGAGTTAGTAAGTCTGCAAGATATTGGTTTTGATCTGAAATTTGAGCACTCTTTATTTAGAAGAAAATATGAAAGTGATTTGAAAACTTCTATCTTAGACCTTGTTTTTATTTCATTCTTGAATACAAAACAGAAAAATATTATAGCATATTTTAAAACACATAAAGTTCAAGATCAGAGTAAAATTGAACAACTTAATCTTACTATTCTTAAAGATATTGATGAAGCTATTGAATTAGCTCAATTTTTGATCTATGCAAACAAACCTCTAGTTTCTCAATTGCATACCACAATAACACCAGCTAGAGATTCATCTCTTTATGATGTTACATCATTTATAAATTCCACTACCAGCTCATCGATAGATCCATTTATCCCTGGTTTACCTTTACAACCTAGAGTATTATTTCCACCTCTCACTTCATCCACTATATCCATCAACTCACCTTTTTATTTCCTAAACACATCATCCTCATTCCCTAGTAGTTCCATATACATTCCAGTTTCATTTCCTAGCACTTCAACTATAGTTTTTAGTTCATCAGCTATTATTTCAAGCACAACTCCAAGCAGTTCTACTTTACCTCCTAGCCAAGCTAAGCTTCAAGCTATGGCTGCTAGATATGCTCCCCCAGTCTTACCACAACAGCTCCATGACATGCCTCAAGACCATCAAAATAAAATACCATTGTTTGATGGCACTACCCAATACACTGCTCAACAAAACATTACTAAGATGATAGACTTCATTGAAATTTATGAAATTGATGACTCAGATGTTCAAATGAGGCTGTTTGCACAAACTTTGACTGGAGAAGTTAAGAAGTGGTTTAAAGATTTAGCTGCTGGTAGTGTAACTGATTTAGAGGTGTTTCATAGATTGTTTTTAAATAAATGGGAAAAGAAAAATAACCCCCTCCAAATATTGTCTGAATTTGATTCTGTGAAAAGAGCTCCAAATCCCTGCAAATATTAAACCTACTCCTTATTCTGTTCTGCTCAAATTCCATGATGGATTTGATACAGATATGGCTTACCAATTAAGGGAAAGAGATGTAGATACCTTAGAAAAAATGCAAACAGATGTTATTAGTGTAGAAGTAAATGAGAGAAGAGTGACCATTAAAGAAGAAACTGCCAATTCAGACACAAAAATAGATGTGATAGCTAAAACCTTAGAAAGGGTGATGGATAGACTAGGTAATATAGAGAGAAGAACTTAGTGGGATAACCAACAACAAATCAGAAATCTCAATTTTAAGAAAAACGTAAATTCTAGAAAAGCAAAAGAAACAGCCCCAGACCAAACAATAAGGCCCCCATTCCAAGAGAACTATGCTGAAATTTCTCAAAATAATAATTATGATGAGGATGCTATAAATCTAATGGGAATAGATGACAATAATACTATTTTCATTACACGGGAAGATCAGGAATTGTTTGAACTCCAACAACTCAAATTAAATTCTAGTGAATCCTTTGATTATAAACAAGGTTATGATTATTGTTGAGCCTCAAATTTGTGCTTTCCTTCACCTCATTTTACCTCATTTTCCCTTTTCCATTTCTATCTTAAGCCCAATTGATCAATAAATATAGTTAAAATTACTTCTAGAATGGTTTACATGACTGACTTGTTGAATTTTGTGATTTTTGCCATTGTTAAGCATTTTGACCGGAACTAGCTGCAGAATGCAAACATTCCGTAGCTAACCGGCGATTCTGCAGCTACCTTCATGTTTGAGTATGTTCCAGGTGGCCTCTTGAGGAAATCCGCATATGGGCATGATCCACGTCCTGTCTACATGGTTTGTTGCTCATCATGGAGGAAGACATGGATTCTGGGTACGATTATGCACGTGGGAACACATTTATGAAGGAAGACTCCTACTAGGACTGTCTCAGTCCAGATGTCTTTTCTCCTTCACGTAGCCACCTTGAAGACTCCTAATATGATTCGGATAAGGAAAGACATTATTCCTAAATTGTTGTAATTATTGTTACTTGCATTTGTTTTATAAACTCTTGAGTAGACCGAGAGCTTAGTTAGAGATTTTATGTTAGATTTGCTCCTAGATTTTGTTTAAAAACTCTGTGTTACGTCCTTGAAGACACAGAGTGTTATGTTCAAACTATTGCATCGTTAATGGAGCAGACAAAGTTATTTTGAAGGCGTGATTTAATTTGAAGTTGAATGCCGTCAAGTGGTAGAGGGCCCCTGCCTCTTGCACGGATTTCTTTTGCGTAAAATAGATAAGTTTTCCTAGCTGCCTTTACGTTTTGCATTTGAATTGGTAGTTGTTTTGTTTTATCTACTGTAGTCGTATTCATTCTAGCTCTTCCACAAGAAGACACTCTTCCAACAGACCAAAATGATGAATGTTTAATGACTATGGTATTGTAGGATAGGAGTTGAATTTGTATTTGTTTTTAACTAGATACTGTAGTTATATTCATTCCAGTTCTTCCACAAGAAGACATTCTTCCAACAGATCATAACAATGAATGATGAATAGCTATAGTATTGTAGGAATTAGTTGTAGTTTTTGCTATTCACTATCACATTTACACTTGTTCTAATCACTCTTCCACAAGAAGAAATTCTTCCAATACATCCTTAAGAAGTTCAAGACATGACCGTGATAATGAAAGATTTAGTTGTTTGTTTGTACTAAGTATCACCTCTGATCTTGCTCTTAAACGCTTGCCCAAGACATCATAATGACGAGTAGGATATGGATGTGGTAACTTAGTTTTTCATTTGCTTTCAGTTCATTTGTTTTCAATTGCATACAAGTCCACAGTCAGAATTGTTCTACCTCTTCCACAAGAAGGAACTCTTCCAAAATATCACTAATGATGAACAAACAGATTGTGTAACTTCATAGAATAATGCATGTTAGTTAGAATGCTCCGGAGTTTCATTTTTCATTTAATTCATGTTCAGCTACTTTGTTTCAAGTTTGATGATGACTTATCGTTCAACATTGTTCTAGTTTAGAAGCATCTTAGATCCATTCTTAAGTTAACTCATTGCACTTACATCTCATAGTCACACTGTAATCCTTTGCACAATAGATTATTTTAGTTGTTAGGATTCACAAGACAGCCTTCATTATTCACAAACATCTTTTTGTTCTGAAAACTACAAATGATCCATAACCATAGGAACAGAAGATAACATCACTACAAGGTCTGAAGTATCTCTGCAAATTTTTCATCATTTTAAAAACAGAGCTCTTCCTCAAAAGAACTACTTTGAAAAGAAACCAATAACTCTTTGAGTAGAGGTTCTGAGACATCCAATTAAATTGCAGAATAGAACTAGGAATTAGTCATGGAATAGATGAGCTTAGAACAGAATGTTGCACCATGATAAAATTAGTGTTTAACTGTCTAGTTAGAGAACTTGCATATTTAGTGATCATTTCTCAAGTTTAGTTTGTGTCATTGGCCTAAGAAGTCATTATCAAGCTTTTGTTTCTATTTAGTCATAGTTCAGATTTTGTATCCAACTGCATTTGCCAATCCATACATTAGGCTCAACTGTGTTTTTGACCATCAACTTCTTTCCATTAGTTTTCTAGGCATTTTTCATTAAACATCAAAAGACCAAAAACATCATAAATCAACATAAAAGACCAAAAACATCACAAAACACTACATACAACGCATTAGGAAACAAGCACCTAGGTACATATGGTACACTTCACTTCAGCAGTTTACAAATCCTGGTTGACAATTAAATGAGCTCAGTTTAGGAGACTAGACTGAGACCCAACAATTATGCTATAAATGAAATACACAATCAATATAACCTTAGAAACAAGAAAAAAAATGATTCTTCTACCAAGAAAACTTCCCAAACTTAGAATTAGAAAACAGTAGAAGCTCCTAAAACAAAATTTTTGCAAATTCTCTCAAGGGAAAATAAGCAAAACTCAAGTTCTTCCCTAAACATTTCTAGTCCTAAAAAAGCATCAAGTCCTAAAATTGTTGATATTATTGATGAAGTTTCTCAAGCTGCAAAAGATTCACATAAATCTATTGTTGCTAAAACTTCTAATTCTATTAAAACAACAAATTTAGATCCTAAAAAAACTTCTGCTAATCCTAAAACAGTAGATCCAAAAATTGTTACTTCAAAAACCTCTGTTGATAATTCTAAGTCTGAAAGAACATCTACTGCTTCATAAACAATCCCTGAAAATAAAGTTAGGAGTAGTAAAACTCAAGATACACAAACAGAAAATGTCAAACCACTTGAAAATGAAAAAATAACTGTAGAAAAACAAGACAAACCAACAAAAACTACAGTTACCAAAGAAGAAATAATTCAAATCAGTAAAAATCAACCTACATTCAACATACAATCTGTTGTCAATCCTAGAGACAGCCTTTGAGTTGTGAAAGACCAGTGCCTAGGACATCTTATATAGCAAGGAGAAATATGATATGACAAGGATAATTAGCAGAACAAGGCTCTCATGCTATCTCTTGTAAACGGGAAGATTAATTTGAATGGGACGAAACTTTCAGAAGCTTGATACAGAGAAAGCAATATTGCAGAGGCAAGATGTGAAACTCTAACACGAATGTATCAGAAAATTTGAAGATAGCTTACTGCAAAGAGGTCTGGATTCTAAATACTTCATAGAGATGAATAATCAGAAAATATCTACTGCGTACGTAGAATAAAGAGAATACTAACTATTATTGAGACAATATCCAGAAACATATATCAGCATGCGGTGGGCTTACGAAATTAAGAATCCACACATGATAACAGCATTTGTAAATAACATCTCATAGCAGCTAATATAGCAGAAGTACGGGTGAAGTGAAAATGGAATAGCATATCACGCCTGAGCCATATTTAAAGTGCCAGACAGGTTATGGCATAAGTATCAACTAGGATAAATGCATACCAAAACGAGTGAGCTACTCGCATTCCAGAACATGATACAAGATGAATGGATGTAAATGAAAAGAACAGCTAAGCTATAACACATAGGAGAGAATTACACACTGTAAAACACCAAGACCAGAATCCTCATTGAAGATAGAACTCCTTTTCATTGAGACCCAATGGGCTCTTCACGTTTGTATTAAAACTTCAACAAAAGGCATGGAAGAAAATCTTTCACAGCCAATTCTTCCGAAAATCTAGAACCCTCTTTCACTCTTTAGTTCTTGCTTATATAGAGGCCTCAGAAACATGAGCGAGAAGATATTTTTTGGGAAAAAATATCTTCCTCGTGTGCTAGTGATCAATTTGAGGTCTCCATCAAAAATAACCAAAATTCATGATGAGGAAAAGGGACATCTCATCATTGACAGCTAGGCTCACGACCATTTAAAAAAAAATATTAAACAACAGTTTCTGACAGAAAGTAAAAATGGAGGAGTGGAAGGTGAATTCCACTCGAAACTTGAAAGTAAGAGACTAAAATGGAAGTAAAAGGCCACAACGAATCACAATCGACGATGTTCACCTATCGAGGGATTTATGGCAACTGCCATCGCGGTGGCGAATATCGTCGATGAGTCAAGCACTGTGTCAAGATGTCTGGTGCATTCTCTCACTATCTCACAGGTGTTCCCGACATTGTTGTATTTACTTTATAGCATGGCTGAGGGTTTCGCTGTGTCGATCTCAACTGGGACAGCTCGGGAGTCCTTTCCGGCTACAAATCTTTGTTTCACCTTCCTAATTGGTGAACCGGATAAAAGTCCGCGTCTCCATACTCCATAACCCATTGCCCCGACAATATTTAGAGGCTTTTGTCGTTGCACTGATTGTCGTTCTGCGAGGCATGATATATTAATGGAACAGTTCAGAGAAATGAATACAATATTAAACAGGTTATGGCTTATTTTGTGTACATTTGGTCTTCAAGTTGAAAGTTGCGTTTTTTCCTTGAACGTGGGCTTGCTTAATTATTCAATACTGTGCTTAAACCCCTTGGTCACTTTTTGCTACCGATACTGTCGTCGGCCGAAAGGTTATTCCCATGCATTGAATCACGGTGGCTATGACTGTGAAGCCTGAGTGGATTTACCACTCTGGAATCCTTGCACAAATGCAATAAACCTATTATAAAAATACAGGGGAGATGGCGGAAGAGTGCTTTGGAGGCCTAGAGGAATGGTGGCACTGCAGTGGAGAATAGTGGAAACAATGAATGAGTGGCAGAAGAAATAAGATATAATGTAAAACCCAAAGTTTAACGCTCAGGTGATTTACAAAGAAAATGGAGCAAACTGTATGAAAACGGAGACCACGATGTGGGACCTGGCGTGGGCGGAGGGCGATTAACTGAGAGCCGTTGGATCTGGGTTAGATGAATGGCTACGATTGGATCGACGGATCACAATCAGAAGGGACGGAGGGTAACACCTTTAGAACTTGCGATTGGCGATGCGCGATTGAGCGCCAGCCGTCCGATTTGGGTTGAGATCGACGGCGAAGATTCAACTGACGGGGAGACAGACGAGAGGTAAAGGAGTGGAGCGGGAGAAATGAGGGTCGTCGGATCAGAGGGAAATTGATGGTGGAGATTATAATCGGAGGATCACAATTGGGGAAGGCAGTGGGTGACACATTTGAAAAGTTGTGATTGCGATCGGTGCAATGGTGCGATGGAGTGCCAACCATCCGATCTGGGTCAGATCGACGGCAGAGATTAAATTGGCGGGGAGACGAGATGGAGGTATAGAAGCAGGGCAGGAGAAATGAGGGCTGTCGGATCTAAGGGAACGAACGGCGGGGATGGAATCGGGGATCGACAATCGGCGTAACACAAAAAGGCGCTTTACGAAATCTCTGATTGGCGATGGGGATGCGATTAGCGCTGGGCCGTTAGATTTGAGAAGAGATCGACGATTGATATGTGATCGGAAGGGGGAAAAGGGGAGGAGCGATGGGCGCGATGTAGAACTAGCGCGGACCGTCGGATCTGTATAGATCGACAACAGGTATTGCACCCGCGCTCCACAGAACATTACACTGTCGCATCGGAGATATTTGAGTTAACAAAGAAATGCGCTTCCGTTTGTCTCTCCGATTGCGATAAGCGCCTTGCGGGCTAGCACCTGGTCTTAGCGCCCGGGCATATAGGGAAGTGGTTAAGGGGCTGGCCTAAAAAGGGGCTTAGCCTGTCCTAAGGTGGAAAGTGGGTTTTGGGCCCGTTTTTAATGCATTTTAAGGCCAACAAGGGGTAACGGTAAGGGGGATGAAGGGATTTTCAGCCAAACAACGCATATTTGTGAGGTTAAAAGGGGAATTGAATGATTAATGAGGGATTGATGAGGAATTAGGAGAGGGGAAAAAGGTGAGGAAACAGAGGTAAAGTGGTGATGAAATAAGAGGGAAAGGCCTATTTGGCATTCTTCTTCACAAACAGAGAGGCTTTAAAACTGGGAACTGCAATAAGGAAATATCAAAGGGCAAGGCACAAGGAGGCTTCAAGGATGACGTGTTTTCAGAGGGAATGCATTCCTTGAAAGCTCAAAGAGAATTTGACCCCTTGTTTGCTTGTCAAAAAATTAATAGGGGGCTAATCATGATCAACATAATCGAAAATTGTAAAGCTTAAAATACCAATTCCTTTGATTGAATTGGTAAAAAATGACTTGTATAAATCAACCATAACTGAAACAATAAATATGAATGATGGAGAAGATTCCATAAATCTAAATGATGATCAGCCGGAGTTGATTTTTGGCCCAGATTTAAAAGGAAAACATGCAGATGGAGCAGTTCCTCCATTTTATATGATTCTTACCATTCATGATCAAATTTTACACAATGCCATGCTAGATTTAGGAGCTTCCCATAATCTAATGCCTAAAGCCATAATGGAAACTCTCAATCTGGAAATTACGAGACCGTACAAAGATTTGTTTTCTTTTGATTCAAGTAAAGTTAAATGCCTAGGTTTAATCAAAGATTTGTGTGTAACACTAGTTCAACACCTTGGTAAGAGTATATTTATGGACATTGTAGTAGCTGATATCCCACCTAAATATGGAATTTTACTTTCTCGCTCATGGGGAGCAAAGTTACAGGGATGTCTACAATTGGACATGTCTTATGCTACTATATCAGTTTTTGGTCAGCCTAGAAAGTTATATAGGGAAAATTGATGAAGTACATGGTCAGTAGTGTTGAAAGATCTATAACCTATCCAATTTACTCTACGCCAATTGACCTTGATTCTTTTATCCTATGCAACTCTGAAACTAATGAAATCCAAACTGAACTAGTAGAGAAAAATAAAGCACCAAATAATGATAATATTTTTCATGAATCTCTATGGCATTTAGACTTTGATGGTTCAGTAAATAAGTTAGGAGTAGGAGCAGGAGTTTAGATAAAAAACATGGAGACTAATCACTTAGAATTCCATGCTTTTAGGCTCAATGTTAAATGTACAAATAATATGGCTGAGTATGAAGCACTCATTCTAGGACTCCAAATCATCAGGAACTCAAGAGGAAAAATAATTTTAATCATGGGTGATTCAGAGTTGATCATAAAACAAGTAAATGGAATTTATTCTGTTTACAATCCTAGACTAAGCAGATATAGAGACACTGTGATAGATTTAACTAATGATTTACTGGAATGTAAATTTGCTACTATACCTAGAAAACAAAATATACAAGCTCACTGTCTTGCAACTTTTGCTAGTACATGCAATTTACCATTCCAACATAATCACAGATATACTGCTGAAGTCAAGCACAGGCCAATAATTCCAGATAATCTTAAGAATTGGCAAATTTTTTCTCAGGATGAATACATTTACAAGTTTATGAACAATGAGCGAGAATTTCAGAATTGTAAAATAGATACAGATTGTACTATAAATCATGATTTGGATTGTGAAATAGATTTAAATAACTTAGATGTAAATAGAATAAATTTTGATAAACCAACTATATTTAGTTAAGCTGATATAGATAGCTTAGAGAAAGTAGAGATTGAAGAAATTATTAAGGATGAATCAGACATATAAAGATAATTTCTTACCTAAAGGTTTAACTCCCTTAGAAGATCTTTTTGAATTAAATGATGTAGCTAGAAAACAAAAAATGGAGCCAGTAAGATCTGATATACAAGAATGCAATATTGGAATAGAGTTAACACCCAAAACGATCAAACTTTCCAAAATTTTACCTCAACAAAAGAAAGAAAAATACATTACTCTTTTAAAGGAATATCAAGATGTCTTTGCCTGGAATTATGAAGATCTTAAATCCTATGATACCATCATAATCCAACATAAAATTCCAATAAAAGAAGATCAGAAGCCATTGAAACAAAATTTGAGAAGAATTAACCCTGTTTTATTACCTTTGATAGAAAAAAGAAGTGAAAAGAATGTATGATGCACAAATCATTGCACCAATTAGATATTCTGATTGGGTTTCAAACCTAGTTCCTACAAGAAACAAAACATGAGAGATAAGATTATGTGTTGACTTTGGGAATCTAAACAAGGTGTCCTTGAAGGATAATTACCCTTTACCTAAAATGGATCATATATTACAAAGGGTAGTTGGCTCTTCTAGGATGTTGCTTTTAGATGGTTTTTCAGGATACAACCAGATCTTAGTCCAAAAAAAAGATCAATCTAAAACAACATTTACCACTCCTTGGGGCACTTTTACTTATGTAAAGATGCCTTTTGGTCTAATGAATGCAGGAGAAACCTTTCAAAGGGATATGGAAATAGCTTTTTCAAAGGAAATATATGAGTTCTTAGTAATTTATTTAGATGACACCACTGTGTTTTCCAAAACAGATAATGAACACTTGGATCATTTGAGACAAGTTTTTATTAAGTGCAAGAAATATGGCATCTCATTAAATCCTAAGAAAAGTCCATTTGGATTAGAAGAAGGTAAATTAATTGGACACATAATTTCAAGAGAAGGAATCAGAATAGATCCAGCTAGGATAGAAGCAATTCTGAACATCAGTCCACCAAGAAACATCAAAGAATTACAAGCCTTTCTAGGTAAGATTAATTTTTTAAGAATATTCATATCTACTTTAGCTGAGATAATTAGAGAACTAAATAACATGCTAAAAAACAATTCAATTCTTAGATGGATTGTTGAGGCTAAACAATCATTTGATTCCATCAAAAAAGCCTTAACTAAAACTCCAATACTAATAAGTCCTGACTTTAAGAAAGATTTCATAATTTTTTCATTTGCTTCAGAACACACCATTGTTGCAGTTTTACTGCAGAAAAATGACCGAGGATTTGAATAACCCATAGTTTTTTTCAGTAATACCCTTAGAGATGCCCCTTTGAAGTACAAAATTATGGAAAACCAAGCCCTAGCTTTGGTCAAGGCCATTAAAGACTTCAGATTTTATATTCTCTACTCTCATGTCATTGCCTATGTCCCAAATTTTGTAGTAAAATACATTCTTACTCAGGATGGTCCTGATGGAAGAAGAGGTAAGTGGATTGCCACTATCTTAGAATATGACATAGAGATAAAACCAAAAAAACTCATCAAAGGTCAAGGATTAGCTAGACTTATGGCTAATTCTAACTGCAATGCCCTAGACATAGATTTTATTTCTCAAGTAGATGATCAAAAAGAGATGGCGAATCCATCGATAAATGAAGCCTTCTCAGACTCACATTGGTATATAGATATCATATTTGTACTCCAAAACTTACAAGCTCCTCCTAGATTATCAAGAACGAAATTCAGATTCTTAAAACTTAAAGCAGTAAGATTTTGCATCTTAGATAATGTACTTTTTTGGAGAGATCATAGTGGGATTTTATTAAATTGCTTATTAAAGGAATAAGCTGACAAAATACTTGAAGAATTTCATGTAGGTGACTATGGAGGACACTTATATTGGAAAAATACAACAGATAAGATCCTGAGAGCTGGTTTTTACTGGCCTACCTTGTTTGCTGATGTCAAAAAGTATGTAAATTCATGTCATAAGTGCCAAAATTTTGAGGGTAAGAAGAAATTATTACCCCTCCCCTTAAAGCCTATTTCAACTGAAATGCCATTTCAACAATGGGGTTTAGACTTCATTGGTGAAATTCACCCTCCTTATTTAGGCCAACATAAATGGATTTTGACAGCCACTGAATATTTTACCAAGTGGATTGAAGCTATACCCTCCAGACAAGCCACATATACTGTCATTATTTCCTTCCTAGAAAACAACATTCTTTCAAGATTTAGATGTCCCCAAAAGATAATTACTGATAATGCAACAATATTCAAATCCAAGAAAATGATTTACTTTTGCCACAAATACCATATTACCTTAGGTCATTCTACAACATATTACCCCCAAGGTAATGGCCTAGCTGAATCCTCAAACAAAAGCCTTGTAAATATCATTAAAAAGTTACTTGAAGACAGTAAAAAGACATGGAATAAGAAGTTATTCAATGCCTTATGGGAAGATAGACTTACTACTAAAAAATCCATTGGTACTTCCCCTTACCAACTTGTCTATGGAATGGATGTTGTTTTTCCATCCTCCCTAGGTGTACCAGTGATGAAAATTATCCAAGAGTTACAAGTGGACACAAATGACATTCAAAGAAGGATCAATCAAACTATTCACTTGAAACAAACAAGGGGAGAAGTTTATATCAAATCTCAAGCCATTCAGGATAAAATCAAGAAATTTTTTGATAAAAAGACTAAAGAGGATGATTTCTACATAGGAGATAAAGTGTCAAAGTGAGATTCCAGAAGAGAAGACAAAGGAAAACATGGAAAATTTGATATTATGTGGAAAGGAACTTATGTGATTTATGGATATAGAGGTAATAATGCTTTCTTCCCGAAAGAAATGGATGGAACAGATCTGCAAGAAGGACCAGTAAATGGCAGAATGTTGAAGCACTACTACTCTCCTCAGTTAACAAATAGTTAGTTTTTATTCACTTTGATAATTGTACATATGTGTTGCAAAGTTTAGACTGGATTGGATGTTTCCCTAACAAAGTTGAAGCCCGAAGAGAAGGCCCTAAGCTTTGAGAGGTAAATATCATAAGTATGAATAAGTTGCAGATATCAGAAGACATTTACAGGGTCATCATAGTCAAATTTTAAAGGCTAATAATCTCAAAGTTCTTGATATTTCACCAGGAAATGTCATCCCCATGTGGAGCCACTGTTAGGGTCCTATAATACAGGGTTCATACATTTTGAATTGACTTTGATAGTCTTGTAAATATTTACATACCTTGCTTTCTGCAAGTTTTTTTCCCATATTTTGAAAAAATGAAAAAATAATAAAAAAGCCAAAAAGAGCATAAAAAGTCCTATAAGAAAGATCAAAGGACTTAGAAAAATATAAACCCCAAAAGAAAATAAATAAGATCTGAAAGTGAACAAATCCAAATGCCACTACTTTTTATTTTTACTGCAAAAATAATGATTATGTGCAAAGTGTCAATAAATGTCACAATCCATGATCAGTTAAACAATTTAATCTTAACTTTTCATGTTTCAATTTTATGTTTTAGTTAGAGAATAAATATTTGTCAAACAATTTAAACTTGACAAATCAGTAGATAGGTAGAGAATAATGAGGAGCTCAACATTTTAATCTAAGCCCTCGGATGAAATAAGGTAGATCTAGATGGTTTTATACTTTTAAAGAAAATGTTTTAAGGTTGCAAGTCTAAATGCACCTACAAATTGAAGAAAAAATGTTAGAAATAAAGTTGGGTAGGTAAAAAGCAATTGGGAAATCATGTAATAAAGCATCAACGGGAAAAATCATTAATTTCCCCTCTCCTATAAGTATTCAGTATTCTAAGCTACTAGTCAAATAGGCTCAGAGCATTTCTCTGACTTTTGTTGGGACCAGACCCAAGGCTCAATGATTGGCTAGTTAAAAATATTGAGTTCTTATGTTAAACCCACATTTATCATCATTTACCCTTCATTCATACATTAAAAACCCTTTTTTCCTAAGTAAAGACACATTCTTACTTAGTAAAGATAAACCCCAAATAATTAACTTCGTCCTTTCAAAAGCATCCATAAAACCCTCAAATTACATTTATCCTAAGTATTAGTGAAGTACATATAAAAATGAACAATGCTTTATTTTATACTTTACTTAGAGATAATATGTGTTTTGTTTATCTTTTTCATATTAACTTTTAACCTATTTTATTAAATCCCTAAAATGACACCTACCCATAGATATTAATTCCCCTATAACTAAATAATCCCCCAAAACCCACTATTATAAAGTTTAGACCATAGTTAAATATTCCACGTGCATAAAATAAAGATCCCGCCTATAAACCCTTTGGTCTAAACTTATCATTAATTAAATACCTTGCCCCTATAGTTTTTAAACTATTCAAATGGTTTAAAACTATATAATACACTGGCTCCCACATATGATTTATTAAAACATTTCACAAATGTTTTAAATAGAAATACATTGCATTACTCCCCTGCCTATATTTTGTATAACCCAAGGTTTTGAATCAAATAAATGACTATTGATAAAATTAAAAACCCCTCCGCCCATTTTAATAAAGTCTAAAAGGCTTAAAATTTAGTAAAAACACATTTCATAAAGCTTTAAGTCCTTTTATCCCGCCGCATAACACACTCGGTCCAACTACTCTTATCCCGACGCGACTCCCGAATTAATCTTTACCGTTCACTTTCAACTTCCAGATCCGACAATTCACATTCGATATCGCGTGGAAAAGATGCATGATCGCCCAAACGCCAAAGCCGCGCAAAATGGGTTGTTTTTCAAAGACTTTTCTCCTCCACGTGCCCTCTTTCTATTGGATCCCGTGGGTTAAGCAAAAAACTGCTTACCACCCAATCTCTATGTGATAACCAGTCTCGTTTTAACCCTTTAAATTCCAAAACCGCCCTCCTGCCTGATGCGACTTGCATTCAATGTCGATTAATGCAAACAATATGTTTGATAAACCTTTGAAAAACATACATTTATCCATCATTGTTGTGTGTTTAACCCTTTGAAAAGTTTCCTCGACTGCAAGAAACCTTGTTAAAGCCCCTTGTTTGCCATTTTCATGCCCGAAGCCTGCGTAATTTTCCCTTCAAACCTTTAAAGACTCCAGAGGAGCTGCATATCTCTCCAAAAAAATTCACTGAAGCCTTCAACTTAGTCAGAATCTCTGAAACCTTGCCAAAAAGTCGATACCTACATTGCAACAGGTATTCTTCTTAATTGGGTTGCGTCCTGCTGCACCTCCGCCTCCTGCCGTGTCCTGTAGATCTGCACTGCTGAGTCTGGATGCTGCCCTCTTGGCCGTCCCTGGTCTCTGATCCATTCCTTGCTGGACCTACTGGACTCCGCTCTGCTCGGGGCTTCTTCCCGCAGGCTCTGACTGGATCTTTTCCTGCTTCTCTTCGGCACTGAGATGCTTCATCTTCTGCTTTTGCTTTGTGTAGATTGGGTGTGCTGTTGCTGATCTGATATTATCGGCCATGGAGACCCAGGGCTCTCCCCTCGGTCCTTCGCATTCTTCTCCCCCTAATGCTGAAGCTGCTTTCTCATCTTTGCTAGCTTCATTTCCTAAGAAGAAGTCTGAAGCCGCCAAGTTTGTCAAAAAACTTGCTGATGTTCCTGAGGTAAACCTTCCTCCTGAGGGCCCGATCCAAGTCGCTTTTTCCCTGGAAGATTGAGCCCTGGTGGGTCAGTTCACGGGCCTTTGGCCCTCACCAAAATCAATGGAAAATTGGGTTGCTAAGAACTGGATCCTGCTGATCAAGAACAAAGTCACTTCATATTTCCTGGGAAGAGGCTACTTCCTGTTTGAGTTCAACTCTAAGGAGGAAAAAGACTTGATATTTAGGAATGGGCCCTATTTCATGGGCATGGGCCCTCAGTGTCTCTACCTCAATAAATGGACCCCTGACTTCGATTCAGCTGTGGATGTCCCGATGGCAGTCCCTGTCTGGGTTCGGCTCCCAAACCTTCCAGTGCACTGTTGGAACTGGGATTCCCTCAAGCACATAGGCAATGATTTGGGAAAGTTCATTGATAGAGCAAACAAAAATGATCAGTATGATTGTGCCCGAATCTGTGTCGAGGTGGACTTAGAGGTGGGACTCCCGGAGGCTATCAAAATAAAGGTTGGCAGTTGGACGCATGTGCAAGTGCTGGACTATGAGCAGCTCCCTTTCAAATGCCATAAATGTCACATATACAGTCATTTTGCAAGAGGGTGTTCGAACAAAGGGGATGCAGAGAAAGGAAAGGAACATGGTTGGAATCAAGTTAAGCGGTCAAAGACCTCTCACAAGAAATCTGGGGCCCCAAATGGCCAAGGCCCCCAGCCTGCCTCCATCCAAAATGTTCCTCCACCAAAAAGTCAAAAGAATAGGTATGAGTTCTTAAGCTCTGAAGAAGAGGTTCCTCAGGAAGAGGATAGGCAAGATAAACCCTCTGAAAAAATGGCTTCAGCATGATCAAGACCTGAAGAAAGTGCCACAGCAAGAAATAAGGATAAG
The DNA here is from genome assembly GCA_034641835.2 of Pinus albicaulis. Taxonomy (NCBI): domain Eukaryota; kingdom Viridiplantae; phylum Streptophyta; class Pinopsida; order Pinales; family Pinaceae; genus Pinus; species Pinus albicaulis. Next base: position 183,555,402 of record CM076577.1, read on the forward strand.
CAAATAGAAGCCTCCGAGGAGGAACATGACTCGGAGGAGTCAGAGGAGGAAGGAGAAATAGGAGATACGCAGACATCGGTCAGAAGATTAGCAAGGGGCCGCAAAACTGCTAGAGAAAAGAGAGATCAGGAAACTTACAAAGACAAACTTCAGGGTAGTCAGCCCACTCTGGAGAAACTCCTTGGCAAAAATCAAAAGTTATCTAAAAACCAAGCACAGGGTTCCAAGGGAGCCCAACATCATAAAAATAAATGATGAAGATCGTCTCCTGGAACTACAGAGGAATGGGGAGTAAAGTGAAAGAAGAAGCAAAGAGAAGCCTTATTAGAAGAGAAGCCCCAGATATTCTTCTGATCCAGGAGACCAAAATGGAGGTCAATGAGTTTCTCCAAACCAGTAAAAATTTTTGGAAGGGAAGCAGAGGTCAAGCAGTTTCAGCATGGGGAGCCTCTGGGGGGCTGGGCTCTCTCTGGAATCCTCTCAAGTATAGGCTGGTCACTGAGATACACAATACCCATTGGCTGTTCCTGAAGCTACAACCTGTGGACTCAAGGGAGACATTCTGCCTCTTTAATGTCTATGTCCCAGTAAATATAGGGGAGAAAAGGGAGTGTTGGGACTCTGTCAGACATATGTTGGAGTCAGAGAACTTGGAAAACATCATTATTGCGGGTGATATAAATCTCACACTGCGCATGGAGGAAAAGTGAGGCACAATCGTAAGGGACCCAGCAAGGGAGTGGGTGGAGGATCTCATGCAGGACTGGGATCTGCTCGATATCCCCTCAGAAAATGTTAAGTACACCTGTTCCAATAAAATAATAGGCCCCGGTCACATTTCTGCTAGACTTGATAGATGTTTGGTGCAGAGTTCTTTTCTTTTGTTGGGCTTAGAATCCAGATTGCATATCCTCCCTTGCAGTGTTTCAGATCATAAGCCTATTATGCTTGAGATGTCGGATCACAAGGAACTTGGCCCCATACCATTCAGATTCAATCCTCTTTGGGTCAAGGATCTTGAGTTCCTGAATTTGGTTTAGGACAGTTGGAAATTTCCAGTGAAGGGTTCTCCTTTCTTCATCTGGGAAGAAAAACTTAGAAGACTGAAAGCTGTTCTTAAATCATGGGCCAAATCTCTCCCCTCCCCTGCAAAAGAGAGAAAGCAGGCCCAAGACAGACTCGCTCAACATCATGCTCAAAGTGAAGATGTAGAAATCACTAAAGAAGTGTTAGATAAGGAAGCTGAGCTTTAGCAAACCTTCCATAAAGCCTGCCTTTCGGAGGAAGAGCATTGGAGACAAAAGTCTAGGATTTTATGGCTTAAAGCGGGAGACAGAAACTCCGCCTTCTTTCATAAACAAGCTCAAGCTAGAAAGAGCTTCAATTTTATTGCAGAAATCAAAGAAGGAAACTCGACTCACAAAGACTTTGGAAGCATAAAGAGAGAATCTTTCAATCACTTTAAAAATCTGTACAGAGAAGAGGGAGTGACTGATCCAAACTCTAAATTTTTGGAGGTGGTTCCTCCTAAGATATCCCCTTTAATGAATCAGCATCTAGAAGCTAAGATCTCTATAAAAGAAATAAAATATGCTCTCACTGTCATGGAGCCCGACAAAGCCCCAGGCCCGGATGGCTTCATTGCAAGATTCCTTCAAACCTGTTGGCAGATTGTGGAGAAAGACCTCTACAAAATGATGTTGAAATCTCAAAGTTGCCAGAAAATAGGGGGCAACACTAACTCTGCCTTCCTTGCCCTCATACCCAAAGAAAAGGGCCCTAAAGATTTTAATCGGTTCCGCCCCATCTCTCTTTGCAATATTGGATATAAAATAATCACAAAATTGATTGCAAATAGGCTAAAAGGCATCCTCCTAGCCATCATCCCGGAGAATCAAGGCGGTTTTGTTCAGGGGAGATAGCTAGCTGACAATTTCATTCTAGTGCAAGAGGCGATTCATTCGAGCCATCTTCGCAAAGAGAAAGGTATGGTAATTAAACTAGACTTGGCAAATGCTTTTGATCGTGTTAGACTTAGCTTCCTTTGGGAAGTCTTGCATAAATTTGGCTTTGGAATGGGCTTTATCAATTGGATCTGTGCTTGCATTTTCTATCCCTGGATCGCTCCCCTGGTGAACGGGAGAGCAGCTGGCTTTTTCAAAGCTTCTAGAGGGCTTAGGCAGGGTTGTCCCCTCTCTCCGCTTCTCTTTGTCCTCCATGTTTCTGTCCTGAGCTTCTATCTAGACCAGAAATTGGTTGATCAAGAGATCCTGGGGCTCAACATAGCCAGAGGGGTAAAAAATGTAAATCATACTTTATTTACTGATGATACCCTCTCGTTAGGGGTTGCCTCTGTCAGATCCACCTTAAAGTTCAAGGAGGTTCTGGATGATTACAACAAAGCTACAGGTAGCAGTTTGAACAAAGGTAAATGCAAAGTTTTTTGTTGGAATATATCTGCCTCCATTCTTTCTGCCATCACCAGAATTCTTGGCTTTTCTGCCTCCCTCAGTTGGACCTCTTTTACCTATCTGGGCCTTCCTATCTTCCGAAAACTAGCTTACAACAGAGACTGGATCCCTCTATTGGATAAATTAAAGGCTAAAATTCAAGCATGGGGATTCTCATGGTTAAACCTTGCCGGCAAAACTATCCTCATCAAATCTGTTCTCAGTAGTATTCCCATCTTTCAATTCTCTGTATTACTAGCTCCCATTGGTATCATCAAGAAAATGGAAGCCTACATTTGCAAATTATTCTGGAAAGGTGGCAATCAAAATGATAAGAAAACCCCTTTGGTAAGCTGGGAGAAAATCTGCAAGCCTCAGAATGAAGGAGGCCTAAATTTCAAATATCTCAGTCTCCAAAACACAGCCATGGGAGCCAATATTTTCTGGAGAATCATTGGTCCACACCCAGGGTGGGCGCAAAGAGCTTTATGGAGGAAGTATTTCATGGGGAAGTGGAAAAGATGCCTGGAAACCTCACTGCCCACCTCAGGATCACAATTGATCAAATTATGTCACAAAGCAGCTCCTTTAATCAGAGATAGAGCGTATTGGATACCTGGCAATGGCAAAGAAGTCAGAATATGGGACGACAGCATCATGATGCATCCCCCATTTTCAAGCTACAGTTCTTTGCATGCGCTGCGACCGTGGCAAGACAAAGCTGGTTGCGTTTCGCTATGGGACATTTCGCTGTGGTCTGGCAGCAACTGGATGCGATGGAGACTTCCACCTATTCCTCCAGAGCTGACTCAAGAACGCGATCTCCTTCTCTCTTTGTTGAACGGTAAGGCACCTCTGCGCGTTGGAAGGAAAGACGCTCGTGGTTGGGGAGCCGCCCCAGGGCTGTACACTGTTGCGCAGGGGTATAAAAGCCTCCTAGAGCGTCCACATGTCCCCCCAGAACCTGTTGTGTGGAAGGGGCTCTAGACTTACAAATCCATGCCAAAAGTGGACTCATTCTACTGGCTGTTATGCCACAAAGGAATTTAAACAGAAGACAGATTGAAGAAGAAAGGGTTCCAAGGTCCCTCACGATGCCACTTGTGCTGTGATAGTGAAGAAAACACCCAGCACATTATCTTGGACTGCAAATTCTCAAAATAAATCTGGCAGAACCTCTTGAGTCATTAGAAAACAAAATTCATCCTACCTACGTCTATCTCTGACTTATTTGCAAACTGGTGAAACTTCTACCCAGAAACGTTCCCAAAAAACGAAATTTTTAAAGCTGCATGGCTCTCCTTGCCGAAATTTATCTGCTGGAAAATCTGGCTGGAGAGAAATAGAAGAGTCTTAAGAGATGAAAGTTTAAATCCGCAGTTCACCACCATCAAAATAAAAGGTCTATGGAAAGAAAGTCTAGGGGAGCACTTGTCGGACTCAAACCTAAGTCAGCAAGACTTAGACTGGGGTGCCTCGTTGGATCTCCAATTCTTTGGAGAAACAAGACAACACAAGGATACAAAAGAGTGGCAATTCAGAGGGAAGGAGAATGAGCTATCTGATTTTCTCATCAGGCAATCCAGATACTCTCTGTTCTTCGATGGGGCAGCAAAAGGCAACCCCTGATTCGTTGGGGCAGGAGGAGTTATAAAGAATAAGGAGGGAAAAATTGTGACTAAGTTCGCTTGGGGATTAGGACAATCCACCAGCATTCAAGCAGAATCCTTGGCTCTTATTCAAGGTCTCAAGCAAGAAAAGGCCTTTGGTTTATCGAATGTTAATATTATAGGAGATTCTCAGTCCATTGCTAAAGTCTTACTAGAGGATTCTTCTCCTGCAGATCTCAGATTGGCAAGAGTGATTTCAAGAATCAGAATTCTGGTGAAATATTTTCAGACTTTAAATTTCCTTCATGTATTGAGGGGGAACAATAAAGATGCTGATCTGGAAGCCAATAGGGCGGTGCCTCTTCCTGCTGGCTCTCTCTTGAAAGACGAAATTGAGGAGTGGGACTCCATCCCATAAAATAGAGTTATGTTTTACTGCATTATACTGAAACAGTTCGTTTGTACATTTAAGATAGGAAAATTAACGAAGATTGATTCTCTAGTCTCGAGTAAACAACGCGGATATCCAAATTTTGGGGCCTATGATCAGTTAGTGGAAGAATGTTCAAGGGCTATGCCCAACCTATTGTAACCAGTGAAAGGCATTTTGGCCAATATCTAATATAAATCCATATCCGTTTCTGTAAAAAAAAAAAACAGGTATTCTTCTTAAAAAATCGAACTTGTAATCAATTTAATGACCTTTTTACAGAACAAATAGTTTTAGAGTTTTAAAAAATCGATTAAAAACTGCCTAAAAGTCCCAAAAATAGGCCAAAATATGGCAAATTTTTTTCAGAAAACTTGTTTTCCAGTTGTGCACCATTTCTGAAGAAACTAAAGAGTTTACAAAATTTTTTAGTCTATTTCAATGCTCTGAGATAAGCTAGAAAGCCTCTGCAGGTGTTGTAAACCCTCTGTGATCCTTTTAAAAGGGTTTTCAGCCCTATTTCTATTAAAAATACTTAGAAAACCCATGTTTTCTGTTTCAAGCCAATTATAAAGCCTCCACATCTCTTTGACAGGCCTAATTGAATAGAAAAATCAAAGAAAAGCCTAAACTTTTCCAAATTTGCCCAATTAAGCCTCTGCTAAAATTAATTTTCCTCTGCAAATTGTTTAAACTTGTAGAAGCATATCGAAAATGCCTAAAAAAAAATAGTTCAAGCAAGCCTAAAGTTTCTAAAGCTCCTAAGCCTACCCCTGCCATGACTCCAAGTATTGTTATTGTTGTAAATCCATTACAACCCCCAGTTGTTGATATTGAACACATTCCCCTTGCTGATACTGATTATAAAATAGTTGATCCCATTGTTGAATTCAACCTGTTAGATATCCATAACTGGTGCTATGAGAAATCTTTAGATGATCAAGAAGAATTCCATATTTGGGAATCCAATTTGCCCAAATATGTTGTCCCATTGACTCACCCTTGTCAGGAGATTATCAGATTGTGTCAACAATACTATATTCCTGAACAAAGAGCTATTTTGAATGCCAGTAAATAAGTCCTATTTACCATCACTGCAGAGTCAATTAACCAAATGTTGTAGCTTCAACCTGACCCCCAAGCAGTGCCTTTGTCTATTGAGGCCCTCACTAAGTTATACATTGGCCTAGATTTTCCTAAAAGGTTCATGATTTTTCAGACTTTTATGCCTCTACATGTAGAAATTCCCAAGTTAAATCCTCCATATTCTACTGCTAAATTTCCTGAAGGATCAAGACATGTAATTTCCATGCTCTCTTTCATACTTGGATATTTCATTGATGAACACACTGATGAATCCATCTTGGGATTCTTGTCCACCTTTTCTCCAGGTCAACCACCTTAAATCATATTTGATTATGCTGGTTTCATTGCTGATAGTATCCATTATTAATTGACAAATTTTCAAATAGAGGGAGTGTTTAGATATACTTCATATGTTTTCCATATGTTCTTGTACTTCCAATCAAATAATTTTCCTATCACTCTTCAAAAACTTGACATAGAGGCCAATCCTCTATTTGTCATTTTTTGGACATCATTACTCAGAAAAGAATGTGCAGATTTCAGTTATTCAGAGTTTTCAGAGTTATTTTTACATCCAGTGATCACCGTGTTTACCAAAACAGAGCAGCCTAGAATAAATGAGGAAATGAAGAAAATATTGCAGTTATCAGAGCAGATTAAGGTTGGTGACTGGTATTTTTATGAGAAATATACTGAAATCAGAGTTTTTGGGACAAAATTGTTGCCTTACAAGTTACCCAAACACCCTTCAATGAGGATCTTTGCCTTGGAGTATATCAGGAAGATCCTGAATTCTTATTCAATCAATTTCATGGCAGCCAAGAAGAAGACTCAATTCAAACTTAAAAATAAAATTGGGCCATTCATATGCAATCACAAGGATGCTGAAAAGGAAGCAGAAAATCAGTTATTGGAATATAAATTTGAGGAGAGTTTCGGTTGGAACTATGATCCACAAGGGATCTTGAGCAAGCTAAGGGTAAAATTCAAATTAACACCCTTTATCCATGAAGCTAAACTAGAAATAGAAAAGTTTTCCAATCAGCTTGAATGGATTGAAAACACATTAATAGATGCAATGAGAAAAGGTAATACTAGTCATACCTTAGAGACTGCAAATCAACCAGAGAAGTCCACCAAAAGAATAAGAGAAGAAGGAGCATATGTGGCAGAGACTACAACAGAAACAAAGTTCAAGATCATTTATAACAAAAGGCCAAAAATGGATACAACAGGTAAAGGAAAGGTAACAATAGATGTTGAAGAAACAGAGCCTCTTAATACCAACAACAATTTTCCAGAGACAAATGTAGTTACTGTAATTATCAATGAGCCAAATTAGAATGAAGAAATCAATAATGAAGACACACAACTAATGGAAAGACAACAAATCATGGAAGCTTCTTCCTCACATTCAGCTGAAGAAAATGATTTGGATGTTAAGGAGAAATATAAACAAATCAAACTGAAGAATGAGGAAATCAAAATAGAAATTTACTCTAATTTCTTGAAACAAAATCCAGGTAATCAGATCAGATTCCTATCAGCATTTGATTACTCAAGTAAAAAATTGATTATGTCAGTATTACAACCAACAATATCAGTTCCAAAGACAATTGCTGACTATAAGAAAATTGATCTAGAAGTAGCTACAAATAACATTCATGAACTATATCAAATATAATTTCACAGGAAAAGCTCTGAGATGTTATAATCCATAGTTACAAAAAAAGCTATGAGTGCTCATAAGCTACAAAATACCATATCCAATATGCAAGATCAAATGAAGATGGACAAAGCTTCATTATTGCCAAGGATACAAGGATAAAAGCCTTAGAAGAATTAGTATTGCAAGTAGGATATGATCCTACAAACATTAAAGCAACAAAAGCACTGGTAAAAAATAAAAATGAGGATATATCAGCCTTGAGGAAACAGCTCAAACTTCCTCAAAGTGAGCATCCTCAGACAAAGGAAGTCTTACAGGAACAGAAGGAAAAAGATGAAATGATGAGTTTAATTCTTCAGTTAACAGCTCAGATTAAGGAAATGGAAATACAGATGGACCAAATTGTCCAACAAAAGGAGACAGTAAAAGAAAAAGTGATTCCTACAGTCATTCCAGTCATCACTGTAGCAGTGCCTTCAACTTTAGGAGAAAATTTGGCACCCAAAGAACCACTGGCCACTGCAGTGCTAGTGACTTCTTCCACTACATCAGCCACTAAATCATCTACCATAGCAGTACAACCTATAGATGATGCCAGCAAGATGGTAAAAGCAATGGAAGAGATGTCTTTGAAGATAAATGAGATTAAAATATTGACAAAAATGGTTGAAAATCTTGGAAAATCAACTAAATTAGCTCAAGTAAATGCTAAGACACATGAAAAAAATGCCAATAGATTGAGTGAAGAGCTAAAGAAGTTGCAAAAAGAATTAAATCTGAAGGATCAGATATCATACATAAAAAATTACCTATGGAATAATGTTATTGAAGCCATCCATGATGTATGGCCTTCAATTCAAGTAATTTTTGAGAAAAGAGAGTTATTATTGGCAGCCCAAGCAGAAATCCAAAATACTCAAACTGATTTGGCTGACAAACCAGAACAAGCAGTAAGGCTAATCAATATTCTTAATAGCAAGAATAGACAGGAGTTGGAAGAGGTCAAAATAATAGATAGAACTGCCACTATCCTGGAAATTAGGAAAGTCACAACAAAGAGAAATTTGATGAGGCAACTTGAAGAAAAATGTGAAGGTATGAATACTTCCATAACTAGATTTATGGCTAAGTTCACAAATTTGAGGCAAAAAGGTCTTCCTGATATCATGGTTATTAATGAAAAATTGATGCCTCAAAATTATTATGACAAGAAGATAAGAGAATATGCCAAGGAACAGGTAAATAAGCCAACATGTCAAGGCATCCCCATAGGAAAAGTGTTGCTGAAAAGTTTTGAAGTTTTATTTTACTTACAGTATGAGATAAAGAATTTATTTGTCATCAAGCCCACCTTTGCTAGATATACAGAAGCTGATGAGAACTTTAGGAAATTAAAAAATATTCAAATTCCTAAAAATGAGGATTGGCAAGCTCTCACAGATTTACTGTGAAGGATAAAAAGAAACAGATGAAAAGAAGATAAAAAATAATTTTCAGAATGACAGTCAAAACAAATTTTATTTACAGTAGTAAATAGTTTTGACTAAGGATTAAAGAGTATCAATGAATAAAGAGTATAAGAGAAGTCAAGTCAGATTTCAGAAAATATCTAAACGCCAGCAAGGAGGACACCAAGGCAACCAACTGCTTTGTCCTCAAAACTGTTTCTATTTCTTATGGATAAAATAGGACAACTTGCTAATTTATTAAGCAGTTGTCTCTATTTTTATTGTAAAGATATTTTATTTTCCTAAGTTAATTCCTAGAAGTCATCTAGGATATTTTGTAAAACATTATGTATAAATACTCCATATTTAGAAGTATTTTGTGTGGAATAAAATTGCTGGGATTATTATTTCCATTTCTTCTTGGACTTTAAAGCTTTTGTGTGTCAAAACTTCGAGTAGCAGGCTGGATCAAAGCGAATTGGCATCATACTTCAGGATCCCTGTGACGAGCTATTTGGAGTGAAGTATTTGACGAGCTATTTGGAGTGAAGTATTTTATTCACTTGTCATTGTTTTTTTTTCTCTGTTACATGCATCCATTTATGTTTATGCTAAATATGAATGTATAACTATGAGTATTACTACAGGATATGTTAATAGCACCCTGCTTTTAGCTAGTTATCATTTATATGTTTTCCTCCGATTTCTAGTGTATGGAACCCTTAATTGCTCCCTTTCTCGTTTGAACTCTCCTACTACTTTTTCCGAATTTAAGGATTATTAAGTGCCCTTTATCCCGATCATACCACCTCACAAAAACAACTTTTCAAGATCTCCAAGGGTTATCTATCTTGCCCTGAAGACATTTGACCTTTTTGCCCTTGATCCTAGTCCTGTTTGCTTGATTTTGACTCCATAGCCCAATGGACAAATAGATTTCCCACTATCCATCCTTTCAAGTTATTTTTCCCCACCAAATCTATCAAAACAAAACCAAAACTGTACTTTCATAACCAGCCTAATATTCACAAATTAAAACAAAGTTAAACTTTAAAGAGAGAGCCCTCTCTGAACCCTAGGAAGGTTAGATCCTAGAGTTTGAAGTTGGTTTGTGGTTACCTCTAGAATTCTTAGACTAAAAACCAAAATTACAAACTTGAGAATTACTTGAGTGATAACATTCCCCACTTTCAAATTTCATATTTTAAACTCATCTAAAAGCACCTCTTTGTCATCTTTTGTTCGATTTTTACATGCAGCAATCCACTACCATCTTTTGAGAAGCTGACTCCCACCGTAAGCAGCTTGTTGTTTAGTTTTTTCTCTCTACAGGTGTCACAGTGAAGGAGACAACATGGTTATAAGAGAGGATGGCTATGAAGAAGAAAGTAAAAAAGGGAGGCTCTTGTGTGAGATACGAGCCCATGGAAATCAAATTACTAAATGAAGAGCCAAGTTTTGTGAAAGCATTCAACAATGTCAGATGCCTGCATTTCTGTCAAAAAATCCAAGGATTTCATGCTCAAATATCAAAGGATTTTGCAGTGAAATTTACAGGTACAACTTCGAAGGTAGGGGTTTTAAATTTTACAGTGTCACCTGATGCCATTTCTCAAGCCACAGAGATACCAAGAGAAGGTGAAGAGTGGTTCAAAGCCACTAAATTCAAGATGTAGAGTTTTGATGAATTTGTTAAACCAGAACACATTGGAGCTGACATGGCATCTGGGATTCCAAGGAGTTATATGAAGGATAATTATTCTAAACTATTGTTTGTGATCCATAAGTACTTTACTTGTGAGGGGAGGTTTCATATGGTTTACCTGTACCATTTCAGACTTCTATTACACTTCACTAGTAAACAATCCCTTGATCTTCCTTTCTTTTTGTTTAGGAGCTTAGGGAAGATGTCTAATAAGGTTAAAACCAGGGTTGAAGGCAGTAAGACATCAATCTTTCACCATGGTTTGATTAAACTCTTAGTGCTGGAGGAATTGAAAAAATTAAACAGAGATTGGGCTACTTTCCTCTTTCTCAGTGGTTATGAAGTTGATTCAGTGACACCTAAGAAAAATCCAAAGCCAAAAGATACTCCATAAAATAAAAATGATAAATATCCAGCTATGACAGAAGGTGTAAATGAAGAAGAGGCAGAACCTATCCTAGAGCCAATGGATGTCGAAATAGAACCTATACAAGAGGCAGAAATTCCACAGCCTTCACCTAAAAGCAACAAACAAAAGATTAGTAAGCATGGTAGCATGAGGATAACTAGAAGTCAAGCAATTGGAAAGGGAAATATTGAAGACATACTTCAAGATATAGATATTGAGGAGACTCCAGTTGTCATAGTTGAAGACATTGAAGGTGACAAAAAGAAGAAAAAGAAAGGTAAGATTGTTAAAAAGCTTGATTTTGCAAGAGAAGATGCAAGTTTCTTATTTCAGCCAAGGAAACCACTTACTAGGATGCAACTTGCAAAGGGTGTCATGGAAAACAATAAGACAAAATATGTTTATAAAGGAAAGCAACCTATCATAGAAGAAATTATAGACTTGTCCCCAGCAACAGAAGGGGTATTTGTGAAAAGGAAAGGAAAATAGAAGATGGTGGAAAAAACTGAAGTGCAGGTATTTAAGGAACAATTATGAGAGGCCAGAGAAGAGGTCATTGAGATAAAGTTAGAATTACAGGAGGCCAAGGTAGACAAAATTCTAATGGAAGATGTCATGGAAGAAGTAAATGATAAGCTAAATCAATATGATCAATCACTAACTAATGCTAAGAAGTTGCTGAAAAGAACACTTCCTTTGAGAAGGGTAATGAAAATCACCAGGAAGAGAAAATAATGGTTACAATCTAAAGGAAAGAGACTCAAAATCCAGGTAAGGGAATTAGAAGATCAAATGGATATGATTCAGTCAGAACTGAAGAAAAGTGGACTCCAAATCAAAGTCATAAATGAGCCTGAAGAGATGCATCCTCCTATTGCTAAAGATGAAGTTCCCAAAGCTTGAAGAGATGGCCTAAGGCATTTTTGATAGTTTTGCAACATTCAAGAAACATCATTTCCAAACTTGAAAGTGAAATTTTGGAGAGAAGGGAAATTTTTTTGTTTTTCTGCCAATTAGGAAATTTCGTAGTGTAATATTCCCAATGAGGAATTGCTAGCAATCCATGGTTGGAAAACGCATTTTCCGGAAATGGAGGTAGCGGGATTTGATGCCAAGACCTGGATCCCTTAGATCAATGTGTCAAAGACCAAAATCCAAGAGTTGGAACCAAAGAAATCCTTCTAGGGCAGTGAGACAAGCCTCCCACACCTAGTTCCCTTCAGAAATTGCCGAAGGAATGGGGCTGCAACAATACATGAGCATACCATGGAAAGACAATGTTATTTTATGAGTTGTGAGACAAGATGATAGGAATATCCAATTAATAATGTTATAGCAGCAAAGGTAGTACGAATTCTTGAGGAAACATCCACTCAAGAAAGGCAATGCAAGCCTCAATAAGACATGTACATGAAAATATAAGAACACTGTTATTTCTGCATAAACCCAGACTAAGAGGACACAGTTTATAGAAGGTAATGCTCCATATTACTTGATAACTGAAATATATGACAAGATATGGCTCAAATACACTAGGGGAGCAAATCTGTAACCCTTAGAGGCAATAATGCATCAATCCTCCAAGGGATTGGTTGAAATACACAAAATGGAAAAAATGCAGGAGTTGTTGGGCAGTTGCTGCAACTCAAATCTGGAACTCAATAGAGAAGGCTGAAGATGATAAGAAATCTAAATTAGACCTCCTCCAATGGATCTCCCAGTGGAAGGCTGATCCTTCCACTTGATATCTCATCCTCCAAACAACCTGCAATCCCTCACTGCAAGTGCTCCATGAAAATAACACAGTCTAAGAGGGTAACTGCGTTGTAGGTGGAATAAGATGAAGTGGCCAAGTGCCAAGATCTGCAAATAATATCCAAAGCTTCCAAGCTAATCATCCAAATGAAAGAGAGAGCCTCCCTTTGAAAAACAAGCAATGGAAGAGGTGTTGTGTCTTCTCATTGCAACACCTTGCAACACAGAATTATGATGTTGCAGCAATAACGTTGTCATGGAGGAGGATGCTTGGCCTCAAGCCTAGATGTTAGACAAATTAGTACAACTCCTTAAAGAGGCTTCTCAAGAAAGGAGGAGGAATCCTAAATAGGAATTCCCCGACAATTTTTGCTAAACAGCAAAAGAATGCACAATGTCTGAATAAACATGAAATGAATAATACAAGAATGAATAACAATGGCTGCCTTGAACTCCTTTTAAACACATGAGAGCTCTCTCTCCATGGGCCCCACTCTATTAGGGTTTCCTCCTTCAAGGAATATTCCCTCCTCTATCTATGTGCTGTCCCATGTAGTGCTTTCCACCTCATACCCAACGTTGTTTGACTTGGTCAAACTTAACCAAGCCTCTTTGCAAAATATCCCCTTTCATACATGAGGGTGTGAAATCTAGTTCCAAGTCTGATCCCCTTTCATACTAGAGGGATTTTATCCATGTTTTTATTGCCATTGTGTCTCCTTACCCAATTATTCAAATTATAGGTGAATTTATCAAAATATAATGTTCCAATTTATTGAAGGAAAAATTTGGAACATTATAGTCCTCCCCTCCCAAAGGTTGCTTGTCCTTAAGCAACTGCAAGGGTAGAACTAAAAATTCTCCACTCAAGGCATGGAGTCTGAAATGTGATGAGGAGAATCTACCCCATGTGGATCCTCCATCCCCAAGCAATCATCCAAACCAAATTAGCCACCTCCCAACAAGGCAACTCCTGAAAATCTCCTTCCACCTCAAGCTCCGGAAATGAAGGTGGGCTCAAAATCTGAACATGGTAAGCATCATAGCCTACCCCAAGTTGTCCTCCTCTCCACTTATGATAAGTGTAGAGTGTGTGTTGATCCCGGGCTGCAAAATTATTGCCCTCAAATGGCAAAGTGAAGGACAATCCTCCAAAGAGTCTTCCTCCAACATTGAAGAACAAGCTGGCCCAAGACAATCCATCCATGATGAATAGGACAAGGTCATCATAGATTATCCCAATGAGAAGTTTTCTGCAAGTTATACATGATGATACATGATACAAACAATGTCTCACAAGGATACAATGCAGTTTCATCCACTGCAATCTCAGAAAGGAACATGGCAAATGACATACAAAATCCATCACATCTACTAAGGAATAGTAAATGGCTGAATACAACAAAAATACAAGATCAAACACTTGCCCATGCCTGTACAATGGATGACTATCAAGTCCATGGTCCACCTCAAAAGAGAACACATATGTAGTAGTGGTGGCCATATCTCCTCCCATGCTCCCATTAGAACATGTAGTGCAGAAAATGTGAGAATTCTCCCCACTCAAGGACACATCCAACTCATGTGCCTCTCTCATAATCATGCCTCTTATACAAATCTGATCCATATCAGCAAATGAAGTCATGATCAGCAACAAAATGAAGGAAATACTGATGGCTTCATGTGATGCTTGAAGATACCAACAGTCTCCTAAGTGTGTAAAACGCAGTTTTACAAGCTGCCGCTTGAGAAAAGTACAAGGTAAAATGTTTCTTTTTACATGGTTAATCATGCATGTCTTCATATGGTACATTTTTGAGTGCAACAACTGAACATACATGTGATTATAAAACATTTTCCCAAAGCCACATAAGAGATGGATGCCTCCATCATATAGATTGGCCCAATAATGAACATGGAGCAATGTGACAAGCTTTCCCTCTTGTGAAGCAATGCACTGCATAATAATGGCAAGAGTGTGCAAATCAATGATTGTATAAACAAAATTCTCACCATATGCCAGAATTAAGATGGTACATGGATCCATGAGTGAGTCCTCCATAGTGTTGTGGCATGCTATGAAGAAGAATGAACCATGTACTACAAGAAGATAATCCTCCTCATGCTTGGAAATCCAACTCAAGAAGAATATGTCATAGTGATAGATGCCTCTATCAACCACTCTATCATCATCATCCCCTCCTTGTTCACCAAGTGCATACAATGTGAAGTGATCCTGGGGAAACTCCATCCATAAGTCCCTGCTCCAATGTGACAGCGTTGTGAGCTCATGCAAATAAGCTCTTGTCAATACAAAGCTCTGTTCTTTGACATGCTCCTTGTCAAAGACTCCTCTAATAATGTTGCAACAAATATGGAATACTTCCCAAGATGGAAGTGCTTCCAAATAATCATCAAATATCAAGGAGATAATGCCATCTCCTCCTCCTGCAACATCATGCAAAGTGTGAGAGAAAATTTTCCCTTGCTGTCCCAAGAACAAGAAAAGCAACAAAAGATTTTGCTGCCTCCCCATACTCCCATCATACAACTCATGTGATGAAGACATAATGAATGATATGAGTATCATAACAACACTATCCATCCATACTCTATGCTGCTCAATGATGCAAGTATCCCGCCATCTCTTCTTCATCCTCCTACTCTTAGGAAGAGTGTTTGCCAAGTGATGGCCAAACTCTTTCAAGAGCAACCAGCGCAGCCAAGCCTCCTGCTGCCTGGTATCATATATTTGCAAGTAGCTTCCTAGCTCCTTGCTCATCAACCACATCCACTCAACCACTTGTGTATGCCTTCTTTCTTCCTTCATCTTGGTACTCCTCCCATGAGGGCTACCATTCTCCCAAACCAAATCTCTGTCTTTGCACTTCATGGGATCTTGAAATACAATCTTCACAAGGATCAATGAGACCCTATCAAGACCCAAATAGGTGGTAGGAAAAAACCTCCCATCATGATGTGTATGGCTCAAGGAATGTCCCACACAAGCATGAGAGATGTTATCCATCCTATGATGTCCTCCATCTACTATCTGCTCTTGTGAGAAAGGAAGAAAATCATTGCACTCCATGGTGTGTTGAAGTGCACCTCTAATGAGATCTCTCCTTGAGACCTCACTCTCAACAATAATCCTCCAAAACAAATGAGGTCTTGGATCTGAAAGTAGAAGTTCCTCTTTGAGCTGAGAGGATGTTGAAGAGGTAAATCCCCTCTGCAGACAGAGGCGATCCCACTAGCCCAGATCGGGTCTAGCAACAATCAAGTCACGCAATGACTTTGGTTCCTAGTTACAAAAATACAAAGATAACAATGAGTAACCTACCTCAAATCCCACGCAATTTTTGTTGAAGAAAAGATGATGGCTCCCATCCCTTTCTTGACAGATCACAATCCTTCCGCTCGACACATCCGAACACCTGTACACATGCAAGGAAATAATGACATACAATGTAAAATCTAAAGCATGTAACCATATATCAGTCAGAGAGGATATAATTCATGGCATTACATAAAGAAATGAACACATGAATGGAACCAAAATCAGAGTTTCTTATATTATAAATGAAAAAAGGAATATTACAACCAAACGCTCTGATGCTATGATCTTCCTTCGGCGGGGCTGACAGTGGAACGTGTCTCAACAAAGCCTGTCGGGAATCTGGACGAAGCTCTCTCTCTTCGGCTTGGCTCTCAATAGTTGCCCGGCTATAGTTTCCTTCCTACAAGTTCAACTAGCTTGCTAATGGGGAATGCAAGCTTTTATAGATGCAGGAAGGGGAGTTGGGATCCCTATAATCATGGGATAGGCCCTATCTCTAAGGAAGCTTCCATGATAGGTGGAAAACCACTTCCTATTCATGGAGATCCGGAGCCAAACCACCCAACTCCTTTTAATGACTCGTTTAGGAGTTTGTTAGAATCAAAATTCCACCATTTATTTTAAAACATCCCTTATTAAGCTTGGCGCGAGTGAGACACAGGGACAGAGCGCCAGTTGGCGCGCCCTCTAGTGTGGATTTCCCCCATTGGTGCGAGGGATGAACTGGCTAGTCGCTCCAAGGCTAAAACATATGTTTTTAGGGTTTTCCAGAGGAAATGTTCTTCAGGATAATGTTTATCCTTAGCCAGGAGGATGTTATGAAGGTGTTTTGAGGACATGTTACTTATCACAGGTCACAAGAATAGTCCTCCAATGTGCGGGACGAGGGATTGCAGGGACGGTGACAAAATACTGTGTAATAGATGCCCCCTAAAGAATGAGGTCTGAGAGAGAGGGAGGGGTGAAATTCTTTATGAGAACATGCCCAACTGAAAACACTACCGTCGGAAGACTTGCATACAAGTACAACTGATATCTCTGATACATGATATGTGGTATGGGCGCAGCCATCGATAATAGAGTGTACAATAACCGGGATCCAAGGTATGGGCGCAGCCATCCAAGAAAGAAGGATCAACAAGCAGACTCAGGTATGGTCGCAGCCATCCAATCAAATGAGTCATGTAACTAATCATGATAATCCACAAAAACCATAGCCTGGATGTATATCAAACAAAATCCAGGGTCTTGCGCTCCATCTCGACCCAAACAGAGTACAAGTTAAAGCATGCGAATATGTGAGCTGAAGTCGAACATGCAAGAACATCGTATGATTACCAGCCAATAATGAAAGCTGTTAACAGTTGCGAGAGGAATAAACAATAATGAGGATGGCCCTCAAGGTATTATAGGTACAATCCATTGAGGCATCGAAGGAAAATAATGAAAACCTTGCGTCGAATGCGAAGAACCTGCCATTGAGGCATGCAGGCTCCAAGGTACCTGAAGGGAGTCTCTAGATCAACCTCCTGGATAATGAGCTGAAGTCGACAGGAAGTGACCTTGATCGAAGGTGGGCCGTAGTGTTTCCCACATCATCGACGCGAGACAGAGGAACATGATGTTTGCGAATCAAGATCAGTAGAGAATAAGAGGGAGGTTGAAAAACTACCGAGGCCAACTTCTCTTGAACATATCGGCAGCACGACAGTGGATTTGGCAGTATTTGACATCAAAGGATCTAAGGTCATGATGATGTGGCAAAGAGCAGATGAGCAGTCAAAAAGGATTACCCAAACCCATGGAGGCAAGCAGAAAATGAGATGAGATGTCCCCAACCCGACACGAATGCAGACAAGTGCCATGTTCAAGAGTGACACACTTCCGACACGACGGTGATACTGGTTCCATTTTCCCCCACCATTTCTGGTGAGTACCTCTATATTTTTACACAAGCTTTAAGAGGATACCATATGCTTGTCATATAAGTTTTTCCTTCGGACAAATCCAACCTAGTACATTTAACGAGTCCTAGGAAGGAGGAACTCGAGCAACGTCATTACGACGGAGTCTGATGTCATCAGGTTTTAATGAGTCTGAAAAAGGAATAACTCGGCGTCTTTTCATGTTTAGAGAGTTTGAAAAGACAGTGGAAAAGAAAACTCCAACAGTCCCTTTTCGTAGATAGTCCCTCAAATCCGAAAAGGTAGAAAACTATGTCTGAGAGAACCTCCCAGTCGTGATAGGCTAGGGTATTCCTTTTTCGTAAATAATCTATCCCAGCTCTAAAAAGGGGTAAACGTATACTGGGTAGATGTCGTTTCGTAGCCAATTTTAACGATCTCAAAACGAAAAGCGTCTCGGCAATATTTTCAATTTTTAAGAGTCAGAAAAGAGCTGAAAGTTGACTCCTCCTGGAGGAACGAGTTGTATAAAGGGTAGCAACTGGTTCCGGTGATGGTGGAACTACTCAAAACAAGATAAAGGTCAAGAGGTTGGCTAACAAGACCACTCATCACAACGGTTCCTCGGGAATGGGTAAAACAACCAAGTGAAGGCATATGATCGGCTAAGCAGATAATGACGGTGGAATGAGAAAACCAAGGCTCATATGGCAAAAACAGGCTGATAAAATGGTAATCACGAGAAGTAAAATGGGAATGGTTTTAATTTTACACAAGCTTGAAATCAGAAAACTCTGCTTGAAGTTGGTTTCATTTTTACACAAGCTTGAAACAAAGATAAACTATGCTTGAAACCGGTTTCATTTTTACACAAGCTTGAAACAGAAACAAACTATGCTTGAATTTTTTTTTTTTTGCATGCCCCCAACATGGTGACTCAATTCAAGGTACATGCCCCCCAAGCTTCAATCCATATGAAAGGCAGATGGAGTGAAGGTTCAATTTACGACATCAAGAGAAAGACTCGACTGGGATTTTACGAGATCTTATCAAAGAACTATCCTTAGATGACCTTGTTTCACTTTTTAAGGAGCTTGACACAAGAAAACGACCTCTGCTCTGGACACCTTGTTTCATTTTTTAACAAGCTTGACATAAGAAAACGAACTCTGCTCTGACGACCTTGTTTCATTTTTTAAGGAGCTTTACATAAGACAACGAACCCTGCTCCGACGACCTTGTTTCATTTTTTAAGGAGCTAGACACAAGACAACGAACCCTGCTCCAAACACCTTGTTTCATTTTTTAATGAGCTTGACATAAGAAAACAAACTCTGCTCAAAAGACAACTCATCACGATGAAGAAGAAGTCATGGATTCCAAGAGTTCTGCACCGGATGGGAGAACAACATCTTGGAAATCAGGACCCAATGCTTCCAGCACCTGATGCACAACAGCACTATCACTAAATGCAGACACGAGACAGGTAGTAACATAATTAACATGCGGTGGGGATGACACAATCGGCGGATAAAGATCCTGGAGGGACAATGGCGGACTTGCTACCATGTTCGGACCAAAGAATGCAAGCTGATCGATGGTCACGATCCGACCTTGGTGCGCAAAACACATCACACGAAAGAGGGAGGAGACAAGCACTCCCATGGCATAAGTATAATCGCAGCCCAGGAGTAAATTAAAGTCCAAGGGGCCAGGAACAACCATCACGTCCATATGGACAGTTTTCCCTCCCAAATTAACAAGCAACTTTGGAGGGATCCCTAACGGTTGACTAGTTCTTCTGTTAAACGCCAACAAATTCTTTGCAATAGGCACAAGCGGAGGCGAACCAAATGCTTGCCAAGTAGTTGACGATAAAATACTAACAGATGCGTCTTCGTCTATAATATTGCTGGGTACGACCAGATCAAAGGTGTGTACTGTGATCTCGAAAGGCACATAAGATGGAAGGTGGTATCTTGCAAATCAATTCCAATAAAAGGAAGCGACCAAACTACTCAGAGGGGCTACCATCAAACCAAGATGGTATTCCCCTAGTGTTACAGGAGAAGAAGGAGCATCCTCTGCCACCTCCATCATGGAGGCAGAAGGAGTATCCTCTGGGACTTCCATCATGGGAGGCGGAGGAGTAGCTTCCAAAGGTACAGGAACATGAGAATCTTTCTCCAAGTCCAAGGAATCTGAAGAAACACAAAGAACACGAGGGATGTGAGATCCATTCTCAACGTAAAATACCTGGTGCACCGTAGACATTAGGGGAATTTTGAGGTCCAAAATGGGCCTCCTAATGAAATTATAAAATAATAAAGGAAATAATGAAATAATATTTGATTACATCATCAAATTTTAGAGGGAAAAAAGGAAAAACTATTTTTTCAACTAATGTTTTCAACTTATCTCCCTATGGGTTTACTCAAATTCCAAACGGAAACACTCATTGGATGAAGAATTTGATTTCTCATCCAAGGATTACCCATGTCACATGCTTTTGATGAACCCTGCTTCATGAAAAATAAAAAATACATGAAAAACGTGATTGAAAACATGTTTTTTCATGTATTTCTCATTTTTCATGTAGCAAGGTCCATCGAAAGTATGCAACATGGGTACTCCTTGGATGAGGAATTAAATTTTGCATCCAAGGAGTACTCCCACTCGAAATTTGAGTAAAACCTTAAGGAAATAAGTTGAAAATATGAGTTGAAAAAGTAGTTTTATTATTTTATTATTTTTTAATATTTTTGCTTTTTTACTCCAAAAAAGGTGAATCATCCCCCATGGTTGACATCATCATCTTGAATCTGATTGGTTCTCATAAAGTTTATTTTTGTTGTAAATTTTTCTTATGAGGCCCATTTTAGCCCTCAAAATTCCCCTAATGCGGGGCCAGCTCAAGGGGATCAAGCAAGGATGACTCTTGACTGATCGTTGAATCAACTGGTGAAGGATTCAAAGAAAGCTATTTGTAACTAGCTAGAAGGCACAGTGTAGAAATAGTCGAGTTGTCCAAAACTCTCTTGGCTTCATCCATATACGGACAAAGGTGAATGGCACGGTGCCCTTCACACAACCTATAGGGATTGGCAAGCTTACCTTGCTTCTTAGGAGCTTTACCAGCACTAGCTGAAGACGTGCCCCCAACTTGACTCCCAGAAACCAAAGGCAACGGCAGACGACCGTTGGACCATACTTCAAGCACCTTGGGAATTCCAGGGCAATCTCGAAGTAGATGGTTTCCCTGGCACAACATGCAAGGGAACTTAAATTTCCACGGAGGGTTGGAAGGTTCATCGAGAACAGGTGTTTTGGAAGCAACAGCTACAAAATTAGCCTCTCTCTTATCAGACTTCTTCTTCTTTGTCTTCTTCTTCTTCTTCTTCTTAACCACCCGATTACTTGAATCCAGACTTTCACCAGGCGGAGTAGAAGAGGAGGATGCAAAAATAGGCGAAGAAGGGGAGAGGTCCACCTTGGAATCAACATGATGTTGTTCAGACAGGGGAACTGATTGAACAGTAGGTGGGACATTCAGAACCACAGAGGTTGAAAACAACCAAACGGACAACCCAACAGTTAACCTAGGAAGGGAAAACGTTGCCATATAAGGAGCACCAATATTTCCTAAAGCAGGAAAAGGACTAGGACTCCCTTCAGAGGGGACTCCTTGATTGGAGAACTTTGGAAAAGTTTCCATTAGAAACGACCTTGAAATTAAACACTAAGGAAAAAAATTCTAACCAGGAATATTTCGTGGGCGATTAATTTTTAAGACACTGAAACCAGACTCAGTTGTTTCATATTTTAAGATTCGAGAAACAAGAAAAAGGTGACTCTATCGCTTTCAAGTTGGACATGAGCTTGAAAGGACAAGAGCTTGATGATCTTTCAGTTAAAAGAGTCAGTAAAGATCAAAGTGACTGCTCTGGTAATCTAGGTAAATGGGTGTACCAGATATCTGTGAACTGCCATATACACCTTGGTAAAAATGAAAAAGAAATCAACCAAAGACTTAACGTACGTGCATGTAATCTCTTTGAATGCTGTGTCTGGTGTATCACAGATAAAATGTGGCAGACTCGGCTTCCTATGGATAAAGGATTTGCAACCTAATGGGATCTCCATTTATATACGCGACGGTACGGGGAGCACAAGTCTGTACTAGCGCTGTCTGAAGCCAGATGGCGAGCGACAATTGCTAGGTTTAAAGACGCCGGAACACGTCTCTTGCCTAGACCACTAAAAATGTTTCGTTATGTTTCAATGCTTCCTTAGGTTAATTCAGTAAATTTTAAAGTTGATCTTCAATTTACGTTTCAATTTTAGGCCCTATCAAATGTTGGATCTCATAAAACCTATGAATGCAGCTATATGATAAAAGAAATCTTTCAATTCGATGAATGCTATCTAGTTAAAGGAAGAATATCTAACATTGATGCAACAAACAACAATACTGCAAACGAAATTCCTCTAAACTAGATGACTCTCACTATCCAAAAGTAATATAAAACATTCAACGATGTGAATTATGCGATGCAATCTATGCAAAATTCTCTTTTTTGAAAACTATGCAATTGTAATCTATGCACAATTTCCCTTTTTTTGAAAGAATAAGAATGCACTCAATGCATTTTTCAATGAAATGAGAACCTACTTAATGCATGCTTTTAATGAAAGAGAATGCACTCAATGTGATTTTTAGCTTTCAATCATCAAACAATGTAATCTAAGTCCAATGATAAATCTCAAAAAATACTCTTCAATGCAATGTGATCTAATGCATTTTAACGAAAAGCAATCTCTAAGAAGAAAACTAAATGAACACAAATTTTCTTAATGAAGGATGAATGCAAAAGAGATGTAAACAAACACTAAGAATGCAATCATTGTTTTAAACACTTTATACTGAAATTCCTCAAAAGGCTACAAGACATATGAGGTCAAGCACAAGAAGGAGTTCCAAACAAGGCATTTATTCCATTTTACATCAAGCAATCAAAGAAAGAAGACTTTTCACCTGAACAATGAGCAATGTGATCTATGCTCATACAGAGAAAAGACTGGAAGGGAAAGACACACTGGTGAAGGATTTATGGAAAAAATCTCAATTTTCACACACCCTGAAATTGGCACGACTTTTGTGGGTGAAACTAGCGCCAACTGGCGCGACTTGCTCACTGACAACTAGCGCCAATGGCCAATTGGTGCGGGTTTCTAAATGAAAACAGGCGCCAATGCCTGAAAATAAAAAAACAAAGAATTTCTCCCAACCAAGACCAGAATCGCCACTTCAAGAAAAATCTAAAAATAACCCAGAAGAAAAAGTACTGACCAATAAAACTCTCGAACAAGGGAAAACCTTAGCACCTATAGGAAATGGCGCAACTGTCTGGCTGTAATCGGCACCAGACAAGGGATGGCATGGGTGATGAACTGGAAACTTGCGCCAATAAAGCCAACCATGAAAAGATGAAAATTTCGGAAAAGCAGAGGTCAGATCTGATCCTTTGGCGCTGAATAGGGGTTTAACACCAAGGAGGTGAACCAGAGGAGCAAATAAAACAATCAAAAGCCAAAAAAAACCAAAATAGGAAAGACTAACTCCAACTGACTCCCCAGCGGAGTCGCCAGTTTTTTGAAGAGGTAAATCCCCTCTGCGGAGAGAGGCGATCCCAGTAGCCCAGATCGGGTCTAGCAACAATCAAGTCACGCAATGACGTTGGTTCCTAGTTACAAAAAGACAAAGATCACGATGAGTAGCCTACCTAAAATCCCATGCAGTTGTCGTTGAAGAAAA
Source organism: Pinus albicaulis (assembly GCA_034641835.2). Lineage (NCBI taxonomy): Eukaryota > Viridiplantae > Streptophyta > Pinopsida > Pinales > Pinaceae > Pinus > Pinus albicaulis. The sequence goes on from CM076577.1 coordinate 183,579,023, forward strand.
GATGATGGTTCCCGTCCCTTGCTTGACAGATCACAATCCTTCCGCTCGACATGTCCAAACACCTGTAACCATATATCATTCAGAGAGGATATAATTCATTGCATTACATATATAAATGAACACATGAATGGAACCAAAATCAGAGTCGCTTATATTATAAATGAAAAAATGAAGATTACAACCAAACGCTCTGACACTATGATCTTCCTTCGGCAGGGCTGACAGTGGAGCGTGTCTCAACAAAGCCTGTCGGGAATCTGGACGAAGCTCTCTCTCTTCGGCTTGGCTCTCAATAGTTTCCTGGCTATAGTTTCCTTCCTACAAGTTCAGCTAGCTTGCTAATGGGGAAGGCAATCTTTTATAGATGGAGGAAGGGGAGTTGGGATCCCTATAATCATGGGATAGGCCTTATCTATAAGGAAGCTTCCATGATAGGTGGAAAACCACTTCCTATTCATGGAGATCTGGAGCCAAACCACCCAAATCCTTTTAATGACTCATTCAGGAGTTTGTTAGAATAAAACTTCCGCCATTTATTTTTTAAAAACATCCCTTATTAAGCTTGGCGCGAGTGAGACACAGGGACAAAGCGCCAGTTGGCGCGTCCTCTAGTGTGGATTTCCCCCATTGGCACGAGGGATGAGCTGGCTAGTCGCGCCAAGGCTAAAACATTTGTTTTTAGGGTTTTCCAAAGGAAATGTTCTTCAGGAGAATGTTTATCCTTAGGCAGGAGGATGTTATGAAGGTGTTTTCAAGAAATGTTACTACTCACAGGTCATGGGAATAGTCCTCCGATGTGTGGGACGAGTGATTGCAAGGATGGTGACAAAATACTGTGTAACAGAGGAGCTCATTGAGAAAGTGTCATCTTGAAAGGAGAAATGGTTTCTCACTTCAAGATGTCTACCATCCTTCATCAAGTCTTCAAACCCTAACTTCAGATGTGATGTACAATCCAACAATGGCTCATGAGAATGATGGTTTTCTCCCTTGAATATTTCCATGTTGCACAGCGCAGTGTAACCAAACTGCTCTATGGTAGCAGTGTGATTTGACCCTTGGTCATTCAAAAGAAAATTTCCACATTGATCAAAATAATTTGTTGTAATAATAGATTGTGGAAATATTTTCATACCTTGATTTGCATTTGGAACTCCTTGTAGCACTGCAAGATTTCCCTCCTCCAAAGTGTTGGCTTCTCTAACTATTGATGCATGTGGCTGCTCCTCTATGAGTGTGACAACATTATCACAAGTTTCCTCAATTGGTGGTGTCATCTTCCATTCCTTTTCCCTTTCACCATCAAAGGTTTTTATCAACCCTTGGATGAACTCTGCAAAAGTTTTTACTCTTGCATGGCTTAAGAGGCTACTCCACCAATCATAGGCTTCACCCTCCAAGTGCAGCGCTGAGATTTCAACAGCTTCTTTCCTTGCTACAAGATGTAGTAGGAAAAATTCCTCCAACTCTCTCACCAAAGTTCTTGCAGTAGATGACCCATCAAAGGTAGACAACAGAAATCTATTTCCTCTGATTCCTCTTTTGCTATAGGGTCTCTTCTCTTCCTTTATCTGGATGAAATGAGGAAAATCTAGAGTCTCCTTGAAGGCTCTAGGTTGATATCTATATTCAAGAAGGTAATCACTTAGAATCTGATAATCCAAGTGTTTTCCATGCTCAATGTCTTCTTCTTGATGAGAATAGGAAGTGCATGGTCCTTCCTCTTCTATTTCTTCAATCTTCTTGACCTCCTTGGAGAGGTTCTCTCTGGATCTGAATAAAGATGAGATAAATCTCATCTTCTTCAACATTATGATCTTCTTGGGCTTAGACTCATAGGCTGAGCCAAGAAAGTTTCTCTGATACCACTGTAATATTCCCAATGAGGAATTGCTGGCAATCCATGGATGGAAAATGCATTTTCCAAAAATGGAGGTAGCAGGATTTGATGCCAAGACCTGGATACCCTTATACCAATGTGTCTAATACCAAAATCCAATATTTTGGACCAAAGAAATCCTTCTAGGGCAATGATACAAGCCTCCCACACCTAGTTCCCTTAAGAAATTGCCCAAGGAATGGGGCTGCAACAATACATAAGCTTACCATGGAAAGACAACGTTATTTTCTGAGTTGTGAAACAAGAAGATAGGAATAGCCAATGAATAATTTTATAGCAGCAAAGGTAGTACAAATCCTTGAGGAAACATCCACTCAAGAAAGGCAATGCAAGCCTCAACAAGACATGTACATGAAAATATAAGAACATTGTTATTTCTGCATAAACCCAGACTAAGAGGATGCAGTTCATAGAAGGTATTGCTTCATATTACATGATAACTGAAAGATATGACAAGATATGGCTCAACTACACTAGGGGAGCAAAGCTCTAACCCTTAGAAGCAATAATGCATCAATCCTCCAAGGGATTGGCTGAAATACACAAAATGGAAAAAATGTTGGAGTTGTTGTGCAGCTGCTGCAACTCAAATCTGGAACTCAATAGAGAAGGCTAAAGATGATAAGCAATATGAAGTAGAACTCCTCCAATGGATCTCCAAAGTGAAAGGTTGATCCTTACACTTGAGATCTTACCCTCCAAACAACCTGCAATCCCTCACTGCAAGTGCTCCATGAAAATAACGCAATATAAGAGGGTAACTTCACTGTAGGTGGAATAAGATGAAGTGGCCAAGTGCCAAGATCTACAAATAAGGTCCAAAGCTTCCAAGCTAATCATCCAAAGGAAAGAGAGAGTCTCCCTCTGAAAAAAAAGTAATGGAAGAGGTGTTGTGACTTCTCACTACAACACCCTGCAACACAGAATTATGTTTCTGCAGCAATAACGCTATCATGGAGGAGGATGCTTGGCCTCAAGCCTAGATGTGAGACAAATCAGTACAACTCCTTAAAGAGGCTTCTCAATAAAGGAGGAGGAATCCTAAACAGGAATTCCGCGACAATTCTTGCTAAACAGCAAAAGAATGCACAATGTCTGAATAGACATTAAATGAATAATACAAGCATGAATAACAATGGCTACCTTTCCCTCCTTTTAAACACATGAGAGCTCTCTCTCCATGGGCCCCACTCTATTAGGGTTTCCTCCTTCAATGAATATTCCCTCCTCTATCTCTGCGTTGTCCCATGTAGTGCCTTCCACCTCATACCCAACGTTGTTTGACTTGGTCAAACTTAATTAAGCCTCTTTGCAAAATGTCCCCTTTCACACATGAGGGTGTGAAATCTAGTTCCAAGGCTGGTCCCTTTTCATACTAGAGGTATTTTATCCATGTTTTTATTTTCATTGGGTCTCCTTACCCAATTATTCAACTTATAGGTGAATTTATCAAAATCTAATGTTCCAATTTATTGAAGGAAAAATTTGGAACATTACACAGTGAATCCCAGGCTTGAAGCCCAAATTTCGCTATGAAATCCATGTAGGTGACATTTGGTAAAAAAGCCACAGTTTTGGGAAAAATCAAAGATGGAGAAAAGTTGTGTTTAATTCATTTTGTATAACCAACACATCCAAATCAAAGAAGAATGCTGAAAATTGGCATAGATGGGTGAAATGGAGTTGCTACAAAACCACGCTACGAAACTGCTTGTTTTACTCTGTTTTTGCAGCGAGCAACATTTGGAAGTATTTTGGTATTTTGAAGGTATATTGAAGGTTAGCCAACCATGTGGAGACATTAAAGTGTACCAGTGGAACAATCCAGCACAGATTTGGTCCTCGAAAAAGGTGTCATCTGTTCCAGCTCAACATAAATACAGTGACCAAATATCATGATTATATTTTCCTTAAAATTAGGGTGATAGATTTCTAAATCTAGTGGGCGTATTTTTGTCTTGATGATGGTTAGTGCCACTTGAGCACTTGGCTTTATTTGATGTAATTATCTAGTTCCACAGTTAGTGAATGTAATAAATAGGAGGTAGAGTCCTAATAGGCTTCAAAGTCTAAACTCATTAGGTGTCTTTTTTATTTCCATGTATCTAGTTTATTGTTAAGTGAGGTGTCAAAAAAAATGGTTTGATGATATAGCCATGTGGGAAGATCCTATGTAAATGAATAAAGCCTATTAATAGGAATTACTTTGAAGAATACATGGTTGGATAATGTTACTTGACACTACCACTTTGTAAATTTTTTTGATGATCAATAATATATAGTGACTACGGTTTTTCTTCTTCACCTGAGATTATTTTGGTGTTTCAATGAGCTTTTATCCTATGTGTCTTAATATTTTGCTTTCAATATCTTGATGTTTAATTACTCATAATTCATGTTCTTCATGCTCTGACTTCCTTTGAACATTAAGCTATTGAATATTTCTATGTGTATGTTTTCCTATCATTGAAACATTACAAGCCTCAGCTTCCACAAGGAGAGCCATTGCCATTGAATTTAATAACACCGACTCCATAAGCCCAATGGTAGTGAACCCTATACATTTTTCACCTACAATAAATCACATCCAATATAATATCACAGAGTTAGCCATCAGATTAAATCATAATTGACAAATCATATTTGGTTTGAAGTAGTTACTCTAACACGACAGATAGAAATCTAGTTATATCTAGAGAATCCATCCATAAAGGATAGAACTTCATTCTCCACACACTCATCAATAATTAGTCAATAAATGATGTGGGGAAGTTGTCTTTGGGACAAGCTTTGTTCAGATTGTGAAAGTCAGTGCAAACACGAATAGTGCCTTGTTTCTTAAGAATAGGAATCGGGCTGGAAACCCATGTGGTGTATTCAATGGGATAGATAAAACCAACCTACTTGAGCTTATCGATTTCAACTTTGATAGCCTCTCGTATAGAAGGATTGATGGGTCTCAACTTTTGATGGACATGATTGGCATGGGGCCATGCATCGATATTATGTTCAATAATGGTAGGATCAAGTTTGGGTGTCTCTGAATAAGACTAGGCGAAAACATCATAGAATTCCTTGAATAGCTTGGTGTAAGCCTTAATTTCTTCTAGGGTGCAATTTTCCCCCAAGGTAATGTTTTCTTAAATCCCTAGTTTATCAAAAATGTTTATTTTAATGGTAAGAGAGATATTGGCCATGTTTCCTTCTGCAAAAGAATCTGGTGTAGGAATGGGATTTATAAACCAATCGACTTCATCATGAATGAAGTCCTTAGACCCCACAATATACTGGTCATGGGAATGCTGCGAAAGGAAGTACACACGATGGTGCATATCATCCCAGGGAAAATTAGGGGTGGTCATGGCTTCCACAATGTCTTCATCGGAATGGAATATGGGGGGATTGGTAGAAGGGAGACCACTTGATGCGGCGGGGCTATCTTACGCATCTTCATGAGAAATATGGTTCACATACGCATAGCTACGAAGGGTAGATGAAGAGATAGTAGATGAAACATCTACCGATGTTGAGACCTAGGTGTTCAACGAGGGAGGTTCGACCGAATCAGAAAGGGAAGCCCCTGAGGGGTCTTCCTCCATGGATCTCATCGATGATGAAAAATAGAGAATAAAAACTGAAGAGTCCATTATCTCAACATCGGGGGGAGGTATCACAATGGGTACATAATTGTCCTCTGGTTCTGGTGAAGCATAACTCAAACGTAGAGGAGTACGTGATCCACTACGAGCAACCTCTATTTCGTGAATTTCCTCAAGGGTATCACAAAATTCGTTAAGACGGGGTAAATGATGAGAATAGGGGGAATAAATATTGCACAAATCACAAGGGTAGATTGTAAGAAACAATTTTAGTTTCTTAGCTGAATTAGGTAAGGTAACATGGACCTCCGAGATGTCAGATTCAGGAAATGTTTCATTGACCATAGGTTTTAGAGGAGGTAGTTCAGGACAATTATGGGTGGCATGGCCAAAAAAATCACACAAAGCGTAGGGAGGTGTCTAATTTGGAGGCTTAGGTGGATTTGGAGTTGTTTGGGGAGCTTTGTCCTAAGGTTCCTTCTTTTTTGTTTTCCCCCCTCAACGGATGCTTTCGCAACAGGAGCAGGTTCCTGTTGAGGTGGTTGTGGCATTGAAGCAAAGGGAGGGGTCATGGCAACCGGTTGAACCGGGGTCAAAGAAATATATGGTTTAAGTTGACCAAGTGGAATGTTTTCTTGGGGATCAATGTACCAGATTGGGATCCCTAGGGTTAAATTGGGTAGACTCAATGTAGCCATAACGGACACTGAAAAGACTCCAGAGGGGGGAGCTAAAAACAACATTTGACCGAAAGGGTAATGGCCTGGTAGAATGGTTCCCAAATGGTTAACGCTTGGGGAACCATTCCTGGTTGAAAAATATTGGGAGAGACACCAGAAAAAGGAGAAGGTCCTTAAGGAGATGGTCCTGATGGTTGTGTCGAGTGAACAACAACAGGTTGTGAAGGCATTAGTTGCTGGAAACAAGGGACTACGCCAAGTCATCTACTATGATATAGGTGTGGGTGGCTTTGGTAGAAGCAACATTTCAGCGTAATGGCCCTTTGGGGACCTTATGAATGACCTTTGCCTTAGGCTAAGGGATTTGGAAGGGAACATTTGGTGTTGAAATGGAATTTGTGGGTACTTTGGTTTGGGATTCGGTTGCAATGTCGTGGGTTGCTTGTCATATTGGCACAACTGGGTCTGAAGGTTGACATCGACGCTATTGACCTCTTCAAAATTCATCATGAGAATATCGTAATCAAGGGTACCAGACTACGGGGGTTGAGGGGTGGCTTGAACTTGAGTTGGTTGAGAAGTAGCATATCATTACTGAGGGAAATTATTAGTGAACTCATCCAGTTGAGCTGGCACAATGTTTGGAGGAAGCGATGCAATGGGTTGCTATCCACTAGACGCTGCTCGAGCTTCCTGCAACTAACGCATTTGGGATAAAAGGGGACATTCATGAGTATAATTTCCATGGACACTGCAGCATGAACAAGGTTTGTTCGTATGAATGGTCTTGTTCTACTTGGGATGATCGCCCTGTTCCTGGTTTGTGTTGTTAGGCTGGTTCCCTTGGGGTGTGTTCGGTTGATTACCTTGGAGACCTCGGTTACCCTGCACTTCTTGGTTCTGGTTGCCCTTCCCCTTATTCTTTTTCTCCAAATTAGGAGGATTATTCCCACTATGTTGAGCATACACTTGACCTTGAGGATGTGGTGGCTATTGTGGCAGAGGTTGAGAAGGCATGGGATGCGGGGGCGCTGATGTAGGAGGGGCTAGAGTGCCGAGTTGTGCATAAGGATAGAAATTATATGGGAAAACATTGGGGTAAACAGTTTGAGCAACAACTGGCCCTGGCAGTGACTGATGTGGTTGGGAAAATGCATAAGGTGTTCTTTGACCGGGATACAAGTTTCCTGGAGGGGGATAGGTGTTGGAGGAACTGGTCCCCCCCTGAGGTAACCATAACTCATGTGAGGAGTAGCATATGGGTGTGAGAGAGATCCAATGATACCATTGGTGGAATGAGATGCACCCAGTGCATTGGCACCACCAGGTTTAGGAAGATTTGGTAACACGGTATAAACTTAACCAGACTGGGTGTAGATCAAGTCATATTTTAGTGCGAACTAAAGAGCTTCTTCCTCTGATTGAGGAAAATTAGATAAGAAATATTTACCAATGGGGGATAAGAGTGTTCAAAGAAACCAATTCATATAGACACAGTCATCGAATGTAGGAGATCTAAACAAGCTCCTTCTTCTACGCCATTCTTGGACATGGTCAGAAAGGTGGGTGGAAGAATATTGACAGAATGCGGTCAAAAAATCGGTACCAGTATCATATTAGAGAGGTAACTGGAAATATGACAGAGATGATTTAGCAAGAGTCACAAAAGTGGTATGAGATGCATCAGGCTGATCGACATACCACTTTGTAGCTTCTCTAGTGAGCGTACATTGGGATAACCAAATGCAAATGGAGTCATCGGTGATGGAATTAGATGAAAACCAAATATGAAAGGAGTGGACATGATTAGTGGGGTCCTCTCCAGTGTTTCCCTCAAATTTAGGAATGTCAGAAGGAAGCTTAGTTGGCATAGATGACCAACCTACATCATGGAGTATGGGGTCATTGATTAACTGGCTAAAATCGGGAAGGCTTAAACCCGCCATAAAAGGTAGCGAAGGAGTAGCTGGAATGGTTCCAGTAGTGGTTCTTCTAGTGGTAGCTCAAGCATTAGGACCAGGGCCACCACCGGCTTGAGGACCTGCACCTACATTGGTGCCTGACATGGTAACGATATGAGGGTGAGGAGAACCGAGGTTGCAATCAGAGGAAGAACTGATGAACCATAATTAGATTTAGTATGGGGACTTGAGGGAGGAATAAATCAGACCCTACAAGGTGGAGTAAGACATCCTAACAACATCTGAGGGTGAAGACCTTGGAGTCTCCACGATAAACACCTTGGGGGCGCTATGATGGCATGTCAAAAATGACATGAAAAGTTTGAAGAGTGATAAACAAAGGATCTGTGAGGCATATTGATTAATTAATATGTTTATGTCTCAGCTAGGCAGTGTAAACCAAGCGCTCTTCGCTTTAGGTGTGAATGTGTGCAAGCCATGTGTTTATTTTAATTAAGCCTAGACGATTATTTAAAGAAAAAGAAAAAATTTGAAAAACTATAAATGAAACTAAAATGGAAGTAAAATAAACAACTAATCATACATAAATCCGAACCCAAATAAGGCTCTAAAATAACTAGGTGAAAAGGGGGCGAAATAGACTCAAAAAACACTAAAATGGGCAATAGATCTAATGTCAAAAGGACAAGGATCTAATAACTCTATACTACTGGAAATGACGCAGAAAACAACAAGAAACCAGAGGGGAAAACTGCTGCAATAGATAAGATTAAAGGTGAAAAACTTAGGGAAAACAAAGAAACCCTAAGGCAAAGACCAAGAAAAACTCAAGAGATAGTTTTGGATGTAACAATAACCTATCAAAAAGGATATATAAAAAGGATGGATCAGACCCTGAAACAATGGCTGAAAGCACTGCAAATCTCAGACTACATACTCAGCTTAACCCCTCCTAAAAAGGTGGAAGTGTACTGAAACCCTAGGGGGCTTGGTTCTACTTCAAGGAGACAAACTGAGCATATACAGGCCTAAGACGGGCTGAAACAGACGTCAGAAAACCCAAAACAATACTCTCGACAAATCTTGATAGTTGCAAAAAAAATTCAGAAAAAGATTCCAGATCACATTTTTTGACTTGTGGATTGTTGAAATCACAGTTTATGGGCAGAAGAGTGTGAGTTCAAGGGGAACTCATACTATTTGAGTTGAAAAGTGAGATTTGTTGCTCCTTGGTTCTCGGTCGGTAGGTTGCAGAAAATTTGTCGTCTCTGGCGTGGTTGATACCTGTTACCTACAGAAAATACCAGAAAACATCCGGAATTTTGAATTTTGACTTAATTAGGGCATACAATTTAGAAAACAACATCAAGGGGCTGAAAAAAAACTAAAGAAAAACCCTTTTTGTTGAAGCTGATGGTCACGTAGGAATCTGACTTACAACCGTGGAGTCTCCATTTGTTAGCGTAAATTCTTAACACAAGTGTACGAAAAGAGCCTACTTTAGCCGTGTGTGACAAACAACCCTATCAACAAAAATGGCTTCTTAACTCTTTATATCTGCAAGGAATAGTTAGAACAAATATTGAAAAAAACCATATATATGCAGTAAAAGAAATTAAACAATAAAAAGAAATAGTAATTGCTCCATGCATCCAATAGGCAAGACAAGATTTAAAGAATGTTTTCATATATTATTACACCCGGTGAAGGGAACAAATAGATGTTATCAGTCCCTGTCAATGCGATGGGTTCTTGGTTGTCCTCAATGCTTTAGTTCTAGAAGTTTCTCTCTCTCTATGGTGCAGAAAACCCAAAATGTATGTTGAACTCAAGTGGGAGCTCAAGAGGAAAAAAAAACAGTAGCAACAATGAGAATTATCAAAGTGTACAATGAAAATGACCAAAGTGAAGAATGAATGGAAAAACCCTTCTATTTATAACAAAATATTGAGTTATCCTTGATAATGGCGAATAATAAAATATTATCAACCAAGATCTAGATCTAACTACTTGGAATATTTTATTAAATTTTGTTGGAGGGAAAAGGTATTTAAATTGGTTAAATACCTTTATTTAGAAATAATAAACAAACAAATGATTTATTTATCATTTCAATAATTTCATTAAAGAATAATAAACAAATAATGATTTTTTTAATTACTCCTAGGTGATTTAGTCAAGTTTAGCAAGGTATAATAACTAAATAATGATTTAATTAATTATTTCTCATAATTGGGTTGAATATGACTAGGAATATTAGTTAAACATTGGTTTAATTGATTATTGAGGAAAATAAAATAATTAAGGATTTATTTAATTATTCCTCATTGGGTTTCATGTTTAAACCAGAAATAACTTAATAAAATATGGTTTATTAAATTTTTTCTTATAGTGAAAGCAATTTTAATATGGAAAAATTGGTCTTACATGGTGTACTTCGATCCATCAAATTATAAATGGTTAGATGACCAATTTTTGGTGATAACATGTAGTAAATCAAAACCATCATACATAATAAATATGCATCCAAATAATCAACTACTTTCAATATATAAAGTTTGACAAGTCAATATTGATAAGATCATCATTGTGTATAATTAAAATAAGTGAAATTCACATATACTATTAGAGCAATAACATGTGAAAATGATACATGTCCAACAATTGACATAAGTCGAAATGATATATCATGTACATATGATACAAATAAAAAGGATAAATTATGTAAGACAAAATGATACAAGTCAAAATGATAAATGTCAAAAATATACAACTGAATAATATGGTAATGGAGGTCATGAAAATGATACATAAGATAGTAACCATGAAAATCGACATCATAACAATAAATAAAAAATGATCCATGATGTAGTCTATATGATCATGAATGTCGCTAGCTTCTACCAACAACTATCTCATCACCATCGTGACTATGATCATAAAGATAATGATCATAATCATTTGTATCGACATCAACCTCATTGTCATATATATCTCTGTCATCATGAGCATCATATACAATATCAACAGCAGACCCAACATGATTTGTATCTATGTGATGAAGATCATTCGAATCTTCTAGAAGATCCTTGTTCCGCAAAAAAAAAAAAACATTTAGAATGAAAATTTATTATTTATTTCATGCAATAATTAATTTCTTTGTTATAGATCTAATATTACAACATATTAAATGAAACTATAATCATATTTCAACATATCAAAGTGCGCATAAAATAATAAAATTTCAAATAATTTACAACTAAGATTTCATTCCAATGAAGATTTCAAGATCCGGTGGGAGAACAATGAGAGCTCAAAGGTGGGATGAATAACGCATTAGAGAACTTTTGAGGTCTAAAATGGGCCTCCTAAGAAAAATGTATAACCAAAATAAACTTTATAAGAACCAATAGGATTCAAGATGATGATGCCGACCATGGGGGATGATTCACCATTTTTGGGTAAAAAAGTAAAAGATTAAAAAATAATGAAATAATAAAACTACTTTTCCAACTTGTAATTTCAACTTATATCCCTAAGGTTTTACTCAAATTTTGAGCGGGAGTACTTGTTGGATGCAAAATTTAATTCTTCATCCAAGGAGTACCCATGTTGCATACTTTCGATGGACCCGGCTACACGAAAAATGAGAAATACATGAAAAAACGTAATTGCAATCACATTTTTTTCATGTATTTCTCATTTTTCGTGTAGAAAGGCCCATCAAAAGTATGCAACATGGGTACTCATTGGATGGCGAATCAATTTCTGCATGCAACGAGTGTTCCTGCTCGAAATTTGAGTAAACCCATAGGGAGATTGAAAATACGAGTTGAAAAAGTAGTTTTTTCTTTTTTCAATATAGAGCATCATATTGAATTTTGTTTGATATTTGAAGAAAAAGTCGCAATACTTGAAGCTTGTAAAGAAAATCACCAAATGAATTTTGAAAACTTATATGAATTTTGTTTCAAATATGAAAACCAAAAACACTTAGGAATTTCATAGGAAAAACATCACTAGGAAAACTAAAGAATCTCTAATATAAGAGTTCAAATACTTTTTCCTTGAAATCTCTATTAATTTCAAAATGGAGTCAAATACAACACAAGTATTTTTCTTCAGAAACCAACCCTTCTCTCTACTTTTTCATCTAATTTATACAAAATTTACATAAGCTTTGAGATCCAGAATATCTAGAAAGTTTTAATTACAAAATACTAAAACTATATACATATCTTGATGACTTTAAATTAAACTTGAAAAAAACATTTGCAAGGAACAAGTGATGCGTTGGCACTTTGAAACATAATCCATGGGGGAAACAAAAGTAGGCATGTAGCTATAGAATCTATTGAATATGTGGATCCAAACTGGTTATTGATAATATGGAACAAGATATGGAAAACCTCCTGTTTATAGAATAATATCAATTTCCTTTTGATATTTTCCTTGTTTTCCCCCTATATTTCTAAGATAATGCTTACTGTAATATTTGACAAAATCTATATCCTTATCACTATAAAAATCATGTTTCCAGGGAGTAATATTCAGGCGTTGACGAAATATCTGGGTATACGCTGTCAAAATCAAAATAGTGAAAGTGTTTCCAAACTATCTGGCAGTGCTGTCAAAACAAAATTCAAAGATGAACGCCACCAAAACATTTGGTAGTGTTTCCTTTTAAATGCTCATTTTATTGTTTTTGTTGCTTCTCACAAGAGGTACACATTACTTCATTTAATTTGTTTTGTCTTTTTTATTTTCTTGGTCTTGGGGCCTTGTTTTTCTCCTTTAATTTGTTTCAGATCTTCTTCTTTTTAGAGGATCTCGAAGCTTCCTCTTTGTTGATTGTTAAGTCCCTCAAAGGTATGTCATTAGATCAATGACTTGATCCTTCAAGGTTGGGTTCTGCTGCAATTTGGAGTTGATCCTAAGCTTATTTGTGAGCCTTGTATGGGTTTTTGTCATCGCATACATCTCATCTAAATTAAACTCTGTTTCCTTCATTCTCTGTACAAGTTTGTATGATTTGGTTTGACCCTCTAAATCCCTTATTTCACCGAGATTTACTTCTAAACTTACTCATGTTTATCACTGCAAAAATTATCAATAAGGTTCTCTTTTGGTACCTCCAAAAACTATTCTTGATGTGAGGATGAAGGCTTTTCCTCAACAACCATCTTACCCTTTCTTACATATACCATTTCTACCATAAGAATTGAAACATGGTTTTCAATGAATTTGTCCACAAAAGCTTTCCTTTTGTTTCTAGTAAGGACATAGGAGGTTAATTGTACGGTATTTTCTTGGGGCTAACCTTAACATCAAAAATGGGAATCAAATATATAGCTATCCTAGGTGACTCCTTCCTAATTATTCACCATCTTAGAGAAAAGACTCCCCCAATTGATAATATTCTATGTATTCTATTTGATCACATCATTAATATCCTAGGATATTTCTCTAATTAATCCCCCTACCATATCCTTCGGAGTCTCAATGGTGATGTTGACCTGCTGGCCAACAGGGTTTGCCTCTTGGCAGAAGGACAACTTGAAACCAATGGAATCTTTAACCAAACTATCATCCCCTAATCGATGTCTATGAAGTATATTTATTACCCCTCCCTCATCCCATGTCTTCTTCATTTTTTTTAAACTAAGTTAACTGGAAGAAAATGTTTCCCCTAATTCCCATACCTTCACTTCTCCCTCATTCCTCAAAGTTTAATCATTGACGTCGTTAGACTATGGTGAAATTTTCAATGATGGAAGGAATCCTCCAGTACCTGGAAATATTGGCAACCTAAAGAGATTTAATACATGCAAATGTGTGGCATTATTTGGCATTAACCATGGATCTCGTCATCCTTCGTTCAACATCTACAAATATCATTTTAATTACCCTCTCCAGTGTGCCATTCCCATGGGAATTGAGGAAGATTAGGCAGGGGAGTGTCACAGATACCATGGAGAGCGTGGAAAATGTCTCTCCAGGGAATGGGAAGTTATTTTTCGAGCTTTGGGAACCTAACTCAGGTGAGGCAAGTCTTTGTTGAAACTAAGTTAACCGATGGAAATGTTTTCCCCCAATTCCCATACCTTCACTCCCCCTTCATTCCTCAACATTTAATAATTGGCATCATTAGACTACAAATTTATTAGTGTCCTAAGAAATATGGTGACATATTCAATGATGGAAGGACTCCTCCCATACCTGGCAATCATGCAACCTACATGAATAAAATACATGCAAATGTGTGGCATTCATTGGAATTAACCATGGCTCTTATGCTATTGCCTCACCTGCGTGGGCCAATGGGTCAGCAGGTGATTGCAATGCAAGAGAAATCCTTGGAGATTTCTATGAAACTGGAGGCTACGCCAAGGGATGATGCCCAGTTTGGAGTGAAGTAGATCCAGGGACAGTTGGAGGAAATGCACCTTGAAATACATAATCTATGAAAAGAGTGAGGGAAAGAGGCTAGCCCAGACATATGGTGCATAAGATGCAGTGTGTCTGGCCATACTAAGGATCAGTGTCCTCTACTGACAGATTACATGCAAGCTGGGGGACCTAGCCCATTGCACTCTAAGGAGGCTGTGGGGCCAAGTGGTCCGACGTTATGGTGCACTGAGTGTCGTGCTACTGGGCTACATGTCACTAACCACTATCCCCGTCTTGGTGCTTATGTTCCAAAATTGAACCAGTAATGGTGTCGATTCTTCTCCTCTGTGGGACATGAAGAGCATAACTGTCGGACCTATAAATTGATGATAGATCGAGGAAACCTATATAGGGTACAGACCGACCCTTCTTCACCACTATCTCCCTCAATCAGAGGAGGCTCCCCAGTAAGGGGCAGGGGAGGGGGAAGGGGTGGAGGCGTAGGTAGGGGAAGAGGAAAATTGATCTGTTACAACTGTGGAGAAATAGGGCACTTTGCGAGGGATTTCCCAAACCCTGTGAGACAATCTTGCCGATATTGTTGACAATTGGACCATGTGATTGAAGACTGTCCAATCATGATAGAAAAAATGCAGGAAAAAAAACAGACACCTACGCAGAATGTGCAGAGGGTTAAGGCAGAACCGCGTGATGAAGGATCAAGTATTAATGTTATAAAACGTAGCGGCATGGCTACTGGGGCAGCTGAGGAGAAAGTCGCGGTTGAATCTCTTATCCAGAAAGCAGCTATCAAGCAGGAAAACTTGGACCTACAGAAGGAAAAGGAAACCTTCGTTGCAGCTCGCAAAGACTTTACTAAGGATGAGGCATCTACTTCCAAGGCTCCAGCAAACCTAAGAATAGACAACGAAGTTGAACCATTTCTACAAGCATGTATGAAGTTGCTATGCAACCAGAAGGCAGTAGAAAAACTTCAAGCACTAATAGATAGTTTCGCAGAAAGAACTAACCCTCTCACGAAAGTTAAGGATGTGCACAAAATTTACAAGTGTAAGAAACGCACTGGTCGAGAAATGCGGCTAACAACGCAGATTGGCGACTATGAAATGGATTAGGTTATCTTGGACTTGGGGTCAGATGCTAATGTACTGCCCAAGAAAACTTGGCAACAGATGGGAAAGCCTAAGCTGGAATGGTCTACTATACAGCTATGCATGGCTAACCAATAGAAGATCATACCATTGGGGAGGATGTAAAATATTATGGTAGATATCATAGGAGTTAAGGTATGCGCCGACTTTGAAGTAATTTAGATTGTGGAAGATGTAGACCCTTATCCTGCACTCTAAGGATTGGATTGGGCTATAGATATGGGAGACATTATCAACCTAAAGAAAAGAAGCATGGTCTTTGAGAATGAGGGTACGAGGGTGATATTCCCGCTAGACCCTACAGAAGGAGAGCGGTATACAGAATCAGTGCGCGAAGAAGAGGATGTGGATCACATCTATAAATTAATCACTCAGGACGAGGATTCGATCAATCCTATGGCTGATGGCGTGCTTTGCTAGGAGAAGGACAACGAATGCTTCTCTGACTCTGATGGGGAGATAGAAAATTAGCAGAATCGGTTACATGATGTATCTGAATTGCGATGTCTTCGAATCACAAATAACTTCTGATGTATCTCCTTGGAGGTAAGAGAACTACCTTACTTTGATGGTTCTGGTAGTATTAGGGAGTTCTTGCGAACATTTGAAGCTGAAGTCCCAAGGGAGTGAAGGATTTGGGCCCTTAATCTAGACATGCGCACAACCTCTGCGAGGTGGTGGGACACACATAAGGGAACATTCCAGGATTGGGAAGAATTTCGTGAGATGATGGTCCTACGGTTTGAACCCTTGGTTCACCTGCGCGTAAAGACTTTCCTTAGCCCAAGGGACCCGTGCAAACACTTGTCCGCATGGATGGAGGAATGGTGCAAAAGAACTATGGACGAATGGGTCCACCTATTCATTCATGCCTTGGGGCTAATCCCCACCGCATGATATTTAGATGCAGAACTACACCAGCGCACCCACCATTGGGAAACCCTGAAGGATGCGTTTGTAGGGACATTCAGCTTGGTAGGCGGAACGGAGGCACTTGATGAAGCTCTGCAGGATATAGATGCCCTAGTATTTTATGAATCACGCCCTTGTGCAGCACATAAAGCACCAACATGGGAGAGACAGATGCAGGATATTTTCAACTGTCGTAATCTGTCAATCGAGGAATGCGATGAAGACCCGCGAAATATATCTATCCCAGAGTTGGAGGGAGAGCCTGCCATTGCTGGACCCCCACTGCAGACTGTCGATGTCACTAAGCCGCTGAAGTTATGAGAAGTAAACATTGGGACAAAGGAGCAACCTAAGCTAGCTAAAATAGGGGACTATTGGGATGATGATACTGTTGGAAGAATCGTGGAACTCCTCACCGAATACCAGGACCTATTTCTGATGAAGTTCTCAGAACTAAAAGGAATTACAAGGGACCTAGGGGTCATGTGCATCACCCTAAAACCAGATGCCCACCCTGTGAAGCAGCGCCCTTATAGGTTGAACCCCAAGTATAAGCAGAAAGTCAAGGAAGAACTTGAAAAAATGATAGCCGCAAGTATCATCGAACCAATCGAACAGTCAGATTGGGTAAGTCCTATGGTGGTTCAAGAGAAAAATGCTAAGGGAAAGATATGAATCTGTGTTGACCTGCGCAAATTGAATGATGCCTGCATACATGATCCATTTCCTACGCCATTCTCAGATGAAATCCTTGATAGCGTGTGGGGGCAGGAAGCGTACTTGTTCACGGATGGGTTCTTGGGCTACCATAAGATCAAGATCGCACCCGAAGATCATAGAAAAACTACGTTTGCCACTGAATGGGGATCTTTCCAGTACACTGTCATGCCGTTTGGGCTCAAGAATTCCCCTGCCATCTTTCTGTGGGTGGTGGTCGCAATATTCAAGGAGTTCATCCACAAGTTTTTGGAGCTATATTTTGATGATTGGACCATCTTCGAGTTGGTAAAGAAGCACGTCTAAAACTTGCGCATGATTTTGGATGCCTGCAGAAAGCACCATATTTCCATGAATATCAAGAAATGAATATTTTGTGTACCCTTTGGGATATTGCTAGGTCACATAGTCTATCGACAAGGATTGATGGTTGACCCCACTAAGATAGAAGTTATCATCAACATAACAGTACCTACGACTGAGAAAAAACTGCGCTCTATCCTCAGACATATAGGCTACTACAGGAAGTTTATTCAAGGGTACGCTTTGATCACAACTCCGATTAAAAAGTTGTTAAATAAGGATGTTTCACTTTTTTGGGACGAGGAGTGTTAGAAGAGCTTCGAACTACTCAAGGAGAAGATGGTCTCTACACCTATCGTCATATTTACTGACTGGGCGAAGGTTTTCCATGTTCATGTAGTTGCGTCAAGAATCGCCCTGGAAGCTATCCTTACATAGCCTGGATACAGAGACATTGACCATCCAGTTTCATTTGCTAGTAGAAGACTCTCTAGTACGGAGCGCAACTACTCCACTACTGAGTGTGAGGGGTTAGCCATGGTATACACCTTGCAAAAATACCGGCATTATCTATTAGGGGGGCACTTCAAGATGTTTACAAATCACTCGTCTTTGAAATACCTAGTGAATAAGCCTGTGTTGGGGGGGGGGGGGAAGATTTACTGATGGCTCCTGTTATTTCAAGAGTATGGATTTGAGATTATCATGAAGCAAGGAAAACTAAATGCCGGACTAGACCACTTATCTTGAATAGAGAGTGGCGAAGAGCTGACCAACCTAGAAGAAGGGTTGCCTAATGTGTAGCTATTTTCTATTAAGGTAGTTCATGCGCACTTCATCGACATCATTCACTTCTTAACTACGGGGATGGCGCCTGCAAAATATTCGGTACAACAGAAGGAAGAGCTAGTCACTTGCGCAATGGATTTTACCATTATAGCAGGCCACCTATATAAGTTGGGAGCTGATGAGGTGCTGCGAAGATATGTTTTGGAGCATGAAATACACACCATCTTAGCAGAAGCCCACGAGGGCGTAGCAAGAGGTCATTATGCAGGGAAGGCGACGACACAGAAGATCCTGAGAGCCAGGCTATGGTGGCCCACACTACATAATGACTCTCACGATTATTTCAAATCCTATGACACTTTCCAAAGGACGGGAAGACCATTGCGCAGAGACGAAATGCCCCTGCAACTGTAGATAGCCCTGCAGGCGTTTGATAAATGGGCAATAGATTTTTTTGGGCCCATCAACCCGCCAGGGAAGAAGACAGGTGTGCACTACATCATCACTATGACTGATTATGTAACTAGATGGGCCGAAGCATAAGTTGTGAAGGATTGCACTACAGACACCACTCCACACTTTATATTTGAACATATTTTAACTAGGTTTGGATGTCCAAATATCTTGATGAGCGATAGAGGCACGCATTTTTTAATGAAACAATACAGGCTTTGACTGAAGAATTTCACATCCACCACGCAAAAATTACCTTGTCTCATCCACACAAAAATGGAGCTGTAGAAGATTTTAATAAAATATCGGAGCAGGCACTGACCAAGGTTTGTAATGTCGATCGCAGCGACTTGGACGTGCGCATCCCGTCAGTCCTTTGGGCATACTGAACCATCTGCAAGAAGCTGACTGGGAAAACATTGTTTTGGTTGGTTTATGGAAAGGAGGACATTATGCCCATGGATTATATTGTTCCTAGCCTGTGCATCGCAGCCTTTACCAACATGGCAGAGCCTAATATCATGGAAGAGCGGTTAGCGCAGCTTGTGGCCTTGGAGGAGGATCGTTTCACTACTAACTTCCATCAGCAAGTCCAAAAGGCCCGGGATAAGGCATGACATGATCAACATATTCAGAAAAATACATTTGCGGAGGGAGAATTTGTCCTACTATACGATAGCTAGTTTGCGAAACACCCAGGAAAGTTTTGTCAGCACTGGCTAGGTCCCTATATGGTAATGGAAATTATTGACGGAGGATCGGTCCAGTCCATTCAATGGCTACCGGCTCAAACCATATCAGATCAAATGACTATATGTCTGGAATAGCTGTATGGGGCGCAATACGCACAAGTAGGAGGACAAATGTAGGTTGGACTATGGTCTGCGAAGGTATCGACCGCAGGTCTGGAAGCATGGAGAGGTGCGCTGGGAATGTAGGGGTGCACTCAGAGCACAGGAGGTGCGCTGGAAGTGTAGGGGAAATCTACAGATCTGAAAACTAGCCATTGTAATAGTAAAACTGGGTAAAGATCAAATTTTACAGTTGAAAGGAGCAGATGACCGGGAATTAATGAGGCGATTTCCGAAGATTTTTTACCGTTTACTTGATGGTAAGTTTTTGATAAGCCTCACCCAACCGTTGGTTGATCTCCAAGGATATAAAAGTATAAGGATAGCTCAAAATAGGGTTCCGTGTATCTTGAATAGTTTTTGCTTTGCGATATTTTGTTCCTATTGTGCTTTGTTAATGTCTGAGCATGCTACCCCCTCTGATAGTAGCAATCCTGAGTTCATTTTTCGCACAAGAATGGCTGTGACTAATCCCGCCGAATCTTCCCAGATTGTGGCCTCAATGGAGAAATAATTTGAGGAAGTACTGGAAGTCACCCCTGAGGCTGATGAGGTTATGTCCACACCAAGCAAGGGAAAGCAGAAGGGGAAAGGAAAAGGCCAGGAGTAAGGGTCGGGGAAACCTGCGAAGTGGGCTGTAATATTCCCAAATAGGGAGAGCAACAATATAGTTCATAAAATGAAAGTAGCAGGAAGTATTTAACATATGAAATCATGATACCAATATAAAGCCATATTATTTATCATATATGCGGTAAATAAGTACAAAACAATGAGGCACCAATCATAGAATATGATCACACAAGCCTCCAATACATAAACACTCTCAAAAGTGAAATGTTGCTGCTACAAAATGCCATAGAATTTCTAAAACACAGTTATATTGGTTATAAATATAGTTGGAGATGATACAATGATATAAAAATACTAATATAGGCCTCAATAGAGTCTAGACATGTAGATCTGGGCACTAGATCAGCTTTCCAAGACAACCTGATAGGGTTTCCGGAAAATGCACACAGTGTACCAATGTAAGTTGCAACCCTAGGGTTGAAGATATGCTGCAAAAATAGAAATGAGGAGATATGGCTGAAGTTGATGTAGAAACCTACAGCTCTTCTCCAATAGATCCTCCAGATGAAAGAATGGCTCCTCTACTGAAGAAATCACCTCCCAAAACAACCACTGCAACTACTCCTGCAACTCCCTAAACTAACGCAGATCTGAGCTGAAACTACACTGTAGGGGATAAATTATCCTTAGCCTACTTCTAAATGTGTCAATAAAGCTCAAGGGGCTTCTTTACAGGCCTTCCAATGGATGGAAATATTCCTCCACTGCAAAACTAGCTCTGAAGACACTCGATCTAATTCTCCACTGCTGCACCCTGCAACACAACACAATATTCTGCAGAAACTGCGTCGATGAGGAAACCTATAGCTTGGACTTAAGCCTGAATGTGGAAATTAAATGAAATTCTCTTCCACGAGGCCTCTCAAGGAAAGAGGTGTAATTCCCTCTCGGTAACACCCGGCACTAAACAACACAACAATCTCAACTAAACAACTGAAGAATGCAAGAAGTCTAAACAGACCACATACAAAATAATAATAAAAAAATATAACCAATATGGCTGCCATCCTCTTCCTTATATAAGTTATGAGCTTCCTTGCCCTTTGCCCCACTCAATTAGGTAATTTCCTCCATTTAATCAATCTCCCTCCAAAACTGCTTTGTTCCTCATTTAATGTCCACTCCTCCATAACAACGTTGTTGACTTGGTCAAAGTTGACTTGTTCAACATGATCCAACCCCTGTTCATACTCAAAGGTGCTTTATTTAGCTACTTAGAAGGTCCCCTTTAACACTTGAAGTGTTTTTATTGCTGCTAAGGAGATTTATGGGCCTCCCCACCCATTTGTCCACCTACCTAGTGACAAAATAATCCATTATATTCCATTTAGCTAAAAGCTAAATTTTAGGAAATTACAGTCCTCCCCTCCCAAATGTTGCTTGTCCTCAAGCAATTGTAAGAGTTGAGAAAAATTCTCCCCTCCTCCTCTTGTGGCCTCCTCATCCAATATTCTCCACCATTGCTTCAATTTTTCTACAACAATTCTATCTTCCAGTGGTTCCTCCCAAATGTGCAAGTTGGCCTTTGGTGGATAAACCAAATGGTTCTCATCATGAGAAAATGGAAGGTCTATATGGAAACCTTCTTGCTTTCCAATGGCCTCTCCAAGGTAGGAGTGATGACAAGCATAAGAGATCTCATTCCCAATTAGAGGCTCCCAACTCCATGCTATCATCCAAATGAAATGAATCACCTTCCAGCACTGTAATTCTTAGAAATGTTCCTCCAAAATATCCATGAGAGGCATATCCCAAGTGCTCCCAACAATCATATGGCTCACCTCATAAAGAAACAAGTGATCCACTATAGTGGCCATAACATTTCCCATACTCCCCTTGAAGCATGAAACATAAAAAGTGTGGGAAAGGTATTTCCCAATGGACACACCCATCCCATGTGCCTTCCTTCCAATCATGTTCTCAACAAGGATAAGAAAAAAATCAACATATGGGATCACAATCCAAGAAATGCTAGCTTCCATGTGTAGTATTGGGGAAGGGCAATGGTCCCTCAAGTGTAGCCAACGCAATTTTTCTCCTAACTTCCATATAATATGATATATCAAGTCTTCCTCCCACCTCTTGTTTGTTGCCCCATTCCTCTTGCATGCTTGGAAGAGGTGTGTGATATTTGGTGTCAAAGAAGCACATCGTGAAGAATACGTCTTTTCCCCAAAACCTTCTAGGGAGTGGCCAACATCATCACTGCTCATGGCCCCAAGTAGCCCATGAAGCCAATAGGAAATAGTGCCCCCTCTTGGAGCAATGCCCCGCACATGAGTGGTAAGAAAATGCAAGTATATAGTAAATATATCATGATTCTCAAAAATACAACCCTTACCATACACTTGGTTCAAACTAGTGAGGTAGCTCATGGATGAGCTCCCTCTCACACCGGTCATAATATGATGCAGAGTGTTGTCCTTGATGGCAACCCACTGAATGAAGATGAAGACATGCGACTGTTGACATGTGTTGTCCTTGATGGCAATACACTTGATGAAGATAGTCTTGACCTGATGAACTTGGTAAATGATGTAAATCTGATGTGATATGATGTTTGTTAGCAATATGGTGGTGAGTGTTGTCCTTAAATGGCAACCCATTTGATGAAGATGATGACAACTTACTTGACGAAGTTGTGCTTGATAGAATATGTTCTATCACAAGATGTACAGTAAGGCAATAATAGCAACCCAAAGATGTACTAAATACATGGTGAAAAGAGTATGTCTTAAGGCATACGCGGTTATGTCTAAGGGAAGTCGCGTATGCACGCGGGAAAGAACGTGTCAAGTCGCGTATGGGCAAAAGCGCTCAAAAAGTGCAAAACCAGGGGTAACCACCATGGTATTGACCCATTGTATTGGGTAATGATTCGTCTAATTGACCCCGTCCAGGAATACCATCGGAAGTAATGTAGTTTTGGGCTCATGGTATTGTTTTGGCTCATGGTATTGAAAAAGGGGCTCATGGTATTGAAAAAGGATAAACCTATATAAAGAGATGAAATTAATTATGCAAATCATGGGTGGTGGAGCAAGATGTCTGAGCTTGAATGAATACTTCTATATGAAGTATATCTGCATGGAAAGGGTTAAAGTTTGATGATAGATCTGAATCTATGATGCACCTATGAAGAAATGATCTAGATCTGAAATGTACTTGTATCTGCTAGATCTGTTTATGGAAGACTTAGATCTGAAATGAGGCGAACATCTGTCTGAAGTAAAAGGGTAAATCTGAACTGAATATCTGATCTGAAGGAGTATGCTGCTCTGTAATGATTGAAGATCTATACGCTACTTCGCCGCAGAGGAAGCGTGTATATATGCGGCTTCGCTGAAGAGAAAGCGCGTATGCGCAATGAAATATATACTGAGGTATACGCTGGTTTGTGTGGACGGAAGCGCGTATATACGCGACATCAGTAAAAGGAAAAGCGCGTATGCAAACTAGGGTTTGCTGAAGCATGGGGTATGAAGCATCTGATCTGTGTTGTCTGAATGGATAAGTATCTGTTGGTGATGTATGTTTAAGCTTAAAAGTATGAAAGGGTCCAGTCTAAAAATATGATGAAACGTGGCCTGCAAGTGGTGTCCTAGTGGAAGCTTTGGATCTAGTGTGAAAATTCATGAAACGTGGTCCATAGAGGTGCTGAAGGTTGAAGCCTTCAGTCAGGGGGTCATAGCTCCCTTCCAGGTGAGGCTGGTAAACGAGATCAGGGGGGTCGTAGCTCCCTTCCAGGAGAGGCTGGTAAACGAGTCAGGGGGTTGGAGCTCCCTTCCAGGAGAGGCTGGTAAACGAGCGCAGGTGGGTGCCTGCGTGCTGGTAGAGTCTGCACCAGTACATATGTTGTAAGATGTTTTCTCTATAATAAAATATTGAAGGCTGAGCAACTGCAGCGGTGGTTTTCTCCCGACTTGGGTTTCCACCTAAAAATCCTGGTGTTCATGTGTGATTCTTTGTGTGATGGTTTATTCTGTTCTTACTGCACATGTTTACTGTTTATAGAGCATCTAATGAATGAATGATGGAATGATATAAGTGAAGAACTAATGGCATAATTAGATCTCTGTGTATACGCGAGTTTTATGAAGGATATCCGCGTGTATACACTAGTTGGCTTCAGCAAAGTAGCGTATGGGTTTTAGAGCATGAAAAATTAAAAAGTTTCAGTTTGCCCTAAATACTGATTCACCCCCCCCTCTCAGTATTTTTCCCAACAATTGGTATCAGAGCAGGTTCTTCTGTAGAAGCTTGATCGCTTGAAGGAGATCCATCGCAATGGGAAGTCAAGAAGGAGTAATGTCTATAAAGCCACCTCTATTCAATGGAAGCAATCTGATATTCTGGAAGGTACGAACAAAAGCGTATCTGCAAAGTCTTGGTGCAGATGTATGGGCAATCGTGGAAGAAGGCTATCAATATCCGACAAGTATTCCTACTGATGCAGCTGAAAGGAAGAAGTATGAAATCAATGCCAAAGCAGTGAATGTATTATTAGGAAGCATGTCTGAATCAGAATTTGCTAAAGTGATGCAGCTACATTCAGCAAAATAAATATGGGACAAAATCATTCTGAGCTATGAAGGAGATACAAAGGTAAAAAATGCAAAACTCCAAACTCTTAGAATCAAATATGAAAATTTGAAGATGCATAGTGATGAAAATGTTGCCAGTTTCTTTCTTCGTCTAGATGATATTGTAAATCGGATGAGAAATTTGGGTGAAACCATAAGCGATACTACTCTGGTGGAAAAGGTCTTAAGATCCTTGACTTCAAAATTTGACTCTAAAGTTTCAGCTATTGAAGAAAGGCAAGATCTGCAAACGCTTACTATTGTTCAATTACATGGTACTCTGACTGCTTTTGAAATGAGACAAGGAGGTACCTCTCAAATAAGAGAAGCTGCTTTCAAGGCATCTACAAAAGGAAAGGAAAAGGAAATTGTCAAAGAATCCAGTTATATATCTGATGAAGAAGAAGCGAATTTCGTGAGAAAGCTCCAACTAGGTACTGGAAGATTCAAAGGTAAGCTTCCCTTCAAATGTTTTGAGTGTGGAAAAGTTGGTCACTATGCTGCTAGATGTCCTTATAGAGAAAAACATGGTAAAGGAAAACAATTTGAAAAGAGAAAGAGTTATTATGCAAAAGAAGATGATGATGAAGTGTCCAGTGAAGATGAAGAAGATTTTGACCAAGATCTGAAAGTGCTCATGGCTAAGAAGCAAAAGAAGAAGGCTACTCGAAACAAGAAGATACCTTAGAAATCATGTATAGCAAAAATTGAAGAATATGAACCAGGTATTAATCGTTGTTCTTGTCTCTTACTTAACTGCATATGCAAAGATTATGATAGTGAAAGTGACAGTATGGATCCAGAAGTTTCTGACGAAGCTCTACAAGTACTCATGGCAAAGAAGGAAAAGAAGAAGGCCACTTGTAATACTCTTCTTTGTGCAAACAATAGTGAATATAGTGAAAGTAAAGTTGTGAATCTACAAGAAGCTCTCAAGACTAAAGTTGAAGAACTACAAAGTTCAACTACTAAGCAAGAAACTATTTACAAAGAGATGACCTCTCAAATGAAAGATCAAATAGAAATGTTGAATGGACAGGTGGACAAGTATCAAAGGTTTCATACTTATGCATCCAATCGAATTAAAAATCTAGAAGCAGATCTTGAAAAATCAAACAAGAAGAATGAAGGACTTGAAGCTGCAATCATCTCTCTGCAGGCAGATCTAGAAGCATCAAGTAAGAAAAATGAGGAACCTCTACAATCATTTGAAAAGGAAGGCCTTGAAGAAGAAATCATATCTCTCAAAGAAGATCTGGAAAAATCAAATAAGAAGAATAAAGAGCTAGAACAAACATGTGAAGAAAACGAAAATTGGTTGAAAGAAGAGATCCTAAATCTGAAGGATCAAGTAGAAGATGGAAGAAGGAAAGAAGAAAGCATGACAAAGAAATGTCAAGCCTTGGAGGTTGAGGTAAACATTCTCAAAGGTAAATTAGAAGAAAAGATTAAACTTTTGAGGTTTCAAGATAGTACTAACACTTTGGACAATATTCTAAGTAATCAAAGGTCTCCTGCTATCAAACTTGGTCTTGGTTTCCATGAAACTGTTAAAGGTGAATCTAGCTCACAAGGAAGTGCTAAAAATTCAGAGGATGTCAATGCAAAACCTGAAGTGTTGAAAGAAATAAAAGATCAACCAACAATCATGAATTCTCATAGGAATTCATTCAAGAACGTTGAATGTTTTAAATGTCATAATTATGGGCATGTTGCAGCAAATTGCAGGAGCAGATCATTTCAGCCACAAACAAACAGTTTCTACTCAGAAAGGTACTCTAGTTTCTTCAGGGGATATTGTTTCTCATGTAACATGTATGGACACAAAGCAGTTGATTGCAAAAGGAGAAAGATTAGAAATACTCATTATGATTCTTATGCTTATTTCTCTAGACACATGAGATGTTATTCTTGTAACAAATATGGACATGTAGAAAATGAATGCAGGTTGAACAGATCTGAGAAAGTGGACAATTTTCAGCACACAAATAGAAAGTTCAAACAAATCTGGAAAAGGATGGAGGGCCGATCAAAAACGTAGGGAATTCTGACCCTATTGCAGTCATCCGCTTCTGAAGCTTACTTCTCTGATTGACTGTAGGAATGATGTGGGATACATTATCAGATTTAGTAATGTATCGTCACAGGGGGAGCAATGTATGATGTCTCTCATGGTTGATTTGATTATTCTGGTTATATGTATTTCTGACAGTGCATCTGATGTGAAGAAAAGATAGGAATAGAAGGTAAAATTGCAGGAGGAGATGAAGGTGTGAAATTTTCTATATTTCACTTTCCATACGCGGGTTCTATGAGACAAAGTCGCGTATACACGCGAGTTACAGCAGACACAGCCGCGTATGCATTGATAATAAGAGAATTTATCTGATAGCTGAAGATCTGGAGCAGAGGTTGCACAAGTTAAGAAGGAGCACTGGTTCAGGGGGAGCAACAGGTTGAATACTAATGATTGCATTTTTGGCAATATGACTGCTTATTCGTTGGTTTTTGTGATACTCATGCTCAAATGATGATGACTTGGTACATGATTTATTATGATGATATTTTGAGCCTTGTTTGGTAAAAACTATCTTTTGTGCTCACACATGGATGAGTTGGAAGTCTTATGATTCAGAGATAAGAATAGAACATGCAGATCTAGTTACTATGGTTGAGATCTTTTGTCTACATATGTTACTTCATAAGATCTTGATGATGTTGGACCACATGGATGATTGACACATCTTTGAAGATGTTGTTATGGTATGACAATCTCTCTTGGAAAGATTGTATTGATGCTGCAAAGAATCTGAAGGCTTGGTTACTAATGTGCTTATGCTACAACCGTTGGATGACACTTGAAGACACAACTATATTGTTCTATCTATTTGTATTCCAGGGAAGCATTCAAATATCTCAGAAAGAAGCTGAACAATGTATTTTCCTCACAGAGAATCAGATCTGGTTGAATTTTAGAAGATGGATTGGGATACGTGGGTTTCCTGAAACACAGTCGCGTATATACGCGAGTTCATGCACAGAAAATTGCGTATGTCTGATTGCTGACAATTTTCTATTTGGAGTCAACTCTCTTCAGCACAGCTGCAATGCTGTTTGGTATCTTTGATACTGTTTGGTATCTCTGGTGGTGTTCCAGTTCTTATAATATTGTTTCAATCTCTGATGTTTTGATAAAGATGCCTTGATGATTTGTTGGTAAAAGTGTTCAGGATGCACAAACTAAGGGGGAGCCTTAGTCATATCGAAAGGATGCTTGGATGTACAGATTCAGGGGGAGCATTAGTCTTGCTGAGTATAATGCATTTTTGGCATTATGGTGGTTCTGATATATGATCTCTCTTGAGGTCTCTTTGGTATTGGTTATGAAAATTCATATTTGTATTTTTGATGAAAAGGTCATGTTGAGACCCATGATGCAAAATTTGTAATATTCAGTCACGTAAGGACTTGTCAAAGTTGTAAACCCACTTGGTTGGGTAGCTGAGTCAAATTTTGTAAACCCACTTGATTGGGTAGCTGAGTCAAATTTGTAAACCCACTTGGTTGGGTACTTGAGACTTATATGTAAATCCACTTGGTTGGATATTTGATGTAAGTATGAGTCTTTGGTGATAGGAAGTTCATAGAGTCATGTACTTCATTGAAAAAAAATATGTTTGAAGATTCAGCATGAACTCAGGGGGAGCTTGGTCACTTCAGTATATATCAGATCTGCAGAACGCTTCTTCCACATGAGGAGAAAAGGGGAAGAGTATGTTGGTTTTGGTCCGCCCTTTGCCCTTGATGTCAAAGGGGGAGAGTGACATGGTGTTTGAATGGTGTCACAAATGGAGAAAGTGACATGGTGTCATTGTATTCTTAATGTACCTATCTGTTGTCGTAACCAAACACCATCGTGGTTGCCATCAAGTCCAAAGGGGGAGATTGTTGGCAATATGATGCAGAGTGTTGTCCTTGATGGCAACCCACTGAATGAAGATGAAGACATGAGATTGTTGGCATGTGTTGTCCTTGATGGCAATACATCTGATGAAGTTATTCTTGACTTGATGGGCTTGGTAAATGATGTAAATCTGATGTGATATGATGCTTGTTGATATTATGATGTTGAGTGTTGTCCCTGAAAGGCAACCCACTTGATAAAGATAATGGCAACTTACTTGATGAAGTTGTGCTTGCTAGAATATGTTCTTGATGAAGAAAATATGATGTATCTTCAGTGAGCACAGAAGGGAATGAAGAAAGAAATTCAGAATGAGCTAGATCTATGTTGAAAAGAGTATGTCTCAAGGCATACGCGGATCGGTCTAGGAGAATTCGCGTATGCACGCGGAAAGGAACGTGCCAAGTCGCGTATGGGAAAAAGCGCTCTAAAAATGCAAAACCAGGGGTAACCACCATGGTATTGACCCATTGTATTGGGTAATGATCCGCCTAAATGACCCCGTCCAGGAATACCATCAGAAGTAATGTAGTTTTGGGCTCATGGTATTGAAAAAGGAACCATGGTATTGAAAAAGGATAAACCTATATAAAGAGATGAAATTCATTATGCAAATCATGAGTGTGGGAGCAAGATGTCTGAGCTTGAATGAATACTTCTATACCAAGTATATACGCATGGAAAGGGTTAAAAGGTTTGATGATAGATACGAATCTATGATACTGTAAAAGAATGATCTAGATACGAAATGTACTTGTATACGCCTAGATGTTTGTTTATGGAAAAATTAGATACGAAATGAAGGCGGTATCTGTACGAAGTAAGGTAAATACGGGCGAATATCTGATGCGAAGGGTATCTTGCTCTGGAATGATTGAAGATCTATACGCTACTTAGCCGCGGAGGAAGCGCGTATATACGCAGCTTCTCTAAAGTAAAAGCGCGTATGCGCAATAAAATATACACTGAGGTATACGCTGGTTTGTATGGACGGAAGCGCGTATATACGCGACATCAGTAAAGGGAAAGCGCGTATGCAAACTAGGGGTTCTTTGAAGCATAGGGGTATGAAGAAACATCTGATGCGATGGCACGTGTTGCTATCGTCATGTTGTACGAATTGATAATTATGTTGATGATGTATGATTGAGCTCAAAGGTATGGAGTGGGTCCAGTCTGAAAATATGATGAAACGTGGCCTGCAAGTTGTGTTCTAAAGGAAGCTTTGGATCCGGTGTGAAAATTGATGAAACGTGGTCCATGGTGGTGCTGAGGGTTGTAGCCTTCAGTCAGGGGGTTGTAGCTCCCTTCCAGGTGAGGCTGGTAAACGAGAGCAGGGGGTCGTAGCTCCCTTCCAGGAGAGGCTGGTAAACGAGTCAGGGGGTTGGAGCTCCCTTCCGGGAGAGGCTGGTAAACGAGCGCAGGTGGGTGCCTGCGTGCTGGTAGGAGTCTGCACCAGCACATATGTTGTAAGATGTTTTCTCTATAATAAAATATTGAAGGCTGAGCAACTGCAGCGGTGGTTTTCTCCCGACTTGGGTTTCCACCTAAAAATCCTGGTGTTCATGTGTGATGCTTTGTGTGATGGTTTATTATGTTCTTATTGCACATGTTTACTGTTTATAGAACATCTAATGAATGGATGATGGAATGATATAAGTGAAGAACTAATGGCATAATTAGATCTTCGGGTATACGCGAGTTTTATGAAGGATATCCGCGTGTATACGCTAGTTTGCTTCAGCAAAGAAGCGTATGGGTTTTAGAGCATGAAAAAGTAAAAAGTTTTAGTTTGCCCTAAATACTGATTCACCCCCCCCCCCCCTCCTTCTCGCATTTTTCCAACAACCAGTTGCAATAGTTATACAATATGGCAGACTCCAACATCATTGCTTCACACTTTTACAAGACATCGAGACATACTCCTTGGAGTAAATGGAAACTCGACGAAGACCACTCCATCATCCAACGAGTACCAGAGATAAATGCCCAGAATTTAAACTGAATGGAGCCTCGACCTTCCTTGCTGCTTCAGAGTTTTAATGTTGCATTTAAGTTCACATATACTCCTATTATTATTTTCTCCTATAAGAATCCTGAAGAAAGTATTGTAAAAGGTTGTTGCTCAGTTGTTGCCGATTGTAGTTAGAGGGATTCAGTTTTGGCTGTTAGAACAGTTTTGGGAGAAAGTAGCAGAGTAGTTTGTATTGTAGTAGGCTGGGAGGAGAAGTTTGGATTGTAACAACCATTGAGCTCAGTGTATGTGACTGGTTTTGCATCAATTAATCAAGCACATTTCATAGGATCCTGGTCTATTACTATTGGTGATGTTTTTCTAACACTGTTTATTACATTTTCATACTGTTTCATTTTCTGCTGGCTCACATCAGAATATTGGCATAGGATTTACCCTTGTTAGGTACCCTATGTCTCCTAGCTTTCTCCCTTGCCTTAAAAAATTTCACTACATGTGCTTATCCCCGGAGGCTGATTTCAAATGCTTAACTCAATCAGTGTAGTGACGTCACTCGCTCTGCCAGTCGACAAAAAGGAATTAATGGAATCTGTCTTTAGTTGTTCTTGTTGGGTTGAAGCTGGAAGATTTGGGAACACTAGGGATTAGAGTTAGCCCTGTCCACTAGGATCCTTGTGCGACTAGCTGGCATTTCTAAGATCTTTTTCTGGTGTCAAAGCATTGAAGGTTCAAAGTCCTTCTCTAATATATAGACCCTGGCTCTGTTAAAATTATCTTTGTTTTTTTCCCTTGGAGCATGCTAAAGCTGACCTGGAGTTAAATGACCTCTGGTCTGATCTATAAGTTGCCCCTTTGTCCCTCCTTTGAGAGTTGGCTATGAGTATATCCAAGCAAGTCTGGAGTTAAATGACCTCTGACCTGATCTATAGATAGAAATTTGGTTTCCTTCCTTCTTTCACTTTCAATCCTTAATGTTCCATCCCACCATCTATCTAAAAGATCCTTTAGTGTAGATGACTTTCCCTCTGAAAGCCTGGGCTAGTTGTTGCAAGTAATTCCCTTTCATGACTCCATAGCCCAATGGATAGCACTTTCTTGACCTATCCTCTTTGCTGAAATATCCTGTTGCTTTGTCCTTTTTCTCCCATTACCTTCTCAGTCTATGATCTCATGACCAACCCAGCAACCAACCAACCAAACCATTTTAAAACCCCCTTTGTGCTTCATAACTAGCCTAACATCTCATTTGAGCTTTCAAAGATATATCCTTCTTTGTTTCATTGGAGAGATCCCTCTTTGAGTCCAGGAGGGCTAGATCCTAGGGCCCCAAAGTGGTTATGATGTTTTCTCATCTTTTGGTCTTGCCAATCTGGCCAAAACATGGGAACCCCAACATAATGGCGACTCCGCTGGGGAATTGAGTGCATTTATCTTACACACTCTTAAGCAGTCAAAAGACCCAAGATCTCTGGTTAGATTGGCAGTCAATTGCTAATGGTGGACAACATCCTGATTCAAACATTCATATACATCCACCTGGCGACTCCACACTCCATAACTCCTAGAAGACCAATTGACTCCACTAGTAGAAGACTCTGAGCTAGTTGACCAGATACAGTGACCTCTTTCTGATTTACAAACATGATTCCACGCATACAGAGAAGATATGCCCCAATGAGTAGGGAGCATATCCCTGGATTCCCAGACAAAATGCCTGAAGTGGAATGGTTAAAAAACTTGCCTACCTTTCAGGGTGAAAACGCTGATGACCCCTTGCTACATCTCATCAAGTTTCATATACATGTGTGCAAATTTAAAGTTGAATGGCATGAAGACTACTTAATGAAAATTTTCATGGCAACATTAGAAGGAAAAGCTAGGGTCTGGTATGAATGGTTAGAACCTCGGAGTTTGTTTTCTTTAAGGGACATGCACCAAGTATTTTACAAGAATTATAAAGGAAACTCTCCATCCTTATCATGGGATTGTTGTCATAAATCTTAGGATATCATATAGTACCTGTTAGATATTGATGAGGATTTTGTTAATATGCATCCTAAAGATCTGTTAACAGCCATTCAAGAATTTCATATGCATCCTAGCTATCACAAGAACATGGATGAATCAGCTGAAGAGGAAAAAATTCAAGAGACCGTAGAAATTCCTCAAGATATTCCTGAAAACTCAGATTCTGATCTACCATCCCTTGCAGTTGAGGCTTCAGATGACATTCTGCCTCAAATGCAGTCTTCAAAGGAAACAGAGAGCTGCTGCACTTCTGCACAAAGGAACACAAGACCATCTTCCCCTTTGACAGAAGAAGAATAGATCATGTCATCAATGGACAGCCAGCCTCTGAATTTTTTTATAGATCAGACATTCTTGTCCATTCATCTGATGAGCTTTGTTGTACAGAGTTGGAAAGCTCACATGTAAATCAGTGTGAAGAAAAATCTGCTGATAATCTAGTATGTTCGGTTGGCAGCATTACTTATATTCATGATTTTCCTATTTTTGATCTATCTGATGATGATG
This sequence comes from Pinus albicaulis, assembly GCA_034641835.2. Classification (NCBI taxonomy): domain Eukaryota; kingdom Viridiplantae; phylum Streptophyta; class Pinopsida; order Pinales; family Pinaceae; genus Pinus; species Pinus albicaulis. The sequence continues at coordinate 183,612,401 of CM076577.1, forward strand.
TTCTCCAAACAGAATATGATCTTGCAGGGTCATCATTACTAGATTTATGGGAGGAAAATCAGTTCCCTTTTCTTCCAGAAAGTAATGAGCCAATGCAGGCTATTTATGATACTGATGAAGAAAGCTTTAAGAGTGTAGAAGAGGGTGAAGGATCTCTAGATCTTTGCTTCACTCCATTACAACTCATCAGTAATGGTTTTCACATGATTGGAGGTCAGTAGCCTTTCATCTCAGAAGAAGAAGAGGAAAACAAGGAAGAGATCCTTGAGCAGTATGAAAGCAAGGAGTTTTCTCTTGAAATAGAGGAAGCAATAGACCAAACCACTGCTCAAGAATACATAGATATTTTCACGGAGCTCAGCACATCAGAGCAGAACATATCAGAGCTCCAAGAGGACTCAGCTGCAATATATGATGAGTCCTCCAGTTTAGAAATTGAATAATATGAGGAAGATTCTCTTTCTCAAGAGAGTCTTGTTCTTGATCCAGTGGAAGAAGAAGAGAAGCCTACCTGCAAGATATCCATAACTAGGTATCCTTTCATGATCCTTATGTTCATTTCCTACAAACATTTGAAGAAGGATCAAGGGTCTTTTTGAGCAGCATGTTGCAAACAGAAAGAAAATTTTTCAAAGTTGCTATTATGGAACAAAAAGAGTGGGAGCTGCCTTGCCTATCCAGCCTACTCAAGGAGTTGAGCAAGAAGGACCAGTCATGGGATCACTTAATGGAGTGGTTGCATTGGAAGACAATGTTTGTAAGCTAGACTATAAATATTCTAGTTAGGGTAGGGTAGGTAGGAAAATATCAATAAAGCTCAGTTTGTGAGAATGTAGTTAGTTGTTTTAATTTCTACAAAGTCCAGGAAGTCAGACAGTCTAATATTGGCTTGACTGTTTTCAATTTCTGTCTTATAATGTAGAGAAGAAATCTGTTAGACAGTTTAATCCTAGAAGATACTAAATTAGGTAGAGAAACTATGAGACCAACAGTTTAATCTGGTCTCATGAAGTAATAAGGGTAGAAATAGAATAGGTTTATTTTCTTGTTTGTAAAAAATATAAATGATGTAAAGGGTCTGCTAGTCCAAATGCACCCTAGAAGAAAAAATGCTAGGATTGTAGGATGGGTAGGTAGATTGTTTGAGAATTTTTCTGCTGATTTGATGTCTTCACAATTGTGGTAGCTGAAAATAAAAGAAGAAAGGTGGCTCAAGCAACAGGCATCTGGCCTACACCAAATATCATTTTCTGAATTCTTGACTCCTTCAAGAAGAATCCATCCCCATGTCGAGCCATTGTTAGCCCCCCTATAAATTTTTGACAAGAAAACAGGGGGCTAAAATGTCTCTAAGCCTTCAAGGAATGCATTTCCTCTGAAAACACATCATCCTTGAAGTCTTCTGTGCCCTTCCCTTTGATAAATTCCCTCTGTTGACTCCCATTATAAGGTCCCACTGATTGCAAAAAATTGTGCTCCAAAAGGCCTACTTTTGCCCCTTGTACCCCTGCAGATTGCCCCATTTTAACGTTTTGTTTTCCTCTTGTCAAATTCTTCTCTGATCCCCTAAGTCCTCCCAAAATCCCCTTTACATCCTTCACACACCCCTTGTTTGGTTTAAAAACCCTTGTTTCCTCTATCGTTGCCTTTTCCTACCCTCAAAATGCATTAAAAATGAGCCAAAACCCACATTTGTACATATATGGGTTTAGCACCTTTCGACCAGCCCCCTAACCTTCTCCGCCACGTGACCCGGGCGCTAAAACCACGCGCTAGCCCGAAAAAGCGCTTAGCGCAAATATGTATCAGGCGCATTTTGAACCGTCGATTTGTATAGATCGAACAGTCGTCGCATTCCCCATAGCGCCCATCACCCACCTCCTTTCACCATTCATCGCATCTCCACCGTTCATTTACCCATGGATCAATGGTCCGTATTACATCTCGCCTGGTGGTCCCCACGCCAACACGCACTATTCATAAACTATCGATTTCCATCGCACCATGTTTGGAGGATGGGCGGTAATTTTATTTTCTGAGCGATTCCACTCACCGCCCGACATGTGGCTCCATCACTATTTCAAAACCACCCCCCCATCACGCGTTATCGTTCGGCATTTGACCCGGTGCAATATGCATATCAACCATCCGATCTGAAGCCCTCCATCCAACAGTCATTGCACCTCGAAGATGCACGGAAATTAACCCAAGGCAACCGTACCCTTGGCCCACCATCCGTCGCCCTCCGCTGCGTTTTCCACTGTCGATCTCCTCCTAAGATCGGATGGTCCAGATTCGATTGCACATCCCACCATTGACCACTCCCACCACGTCACCTATTCCACGTGTTTCATCATATTTCTCGCCCGTCCATGTACATATATGCGTTCAAAGGTCAGGTTTTAATATTTTACGTTAAAATGTTGCGTCACCATTCTGCAAGCCTCCCACTGCATTTTCCACCGTAATCCCACACTATTCCACCATTTCACCAGCCTGCACGACCATTCTCATCATCCCCGCTGCATTCACCCACCCCGTGCATGATTTCTTGACCAGTTTTGTGTGTTTTGCAAGGTTTCGGGTGGCAATAAACCACCATAATTCACAGTCCCTGTCACAGTGACAGAGAACACAGGAAAGGACCATTTGCAGGAGCTATAATTATGGAGAAAGGGTCTGGGAAGGAGCTATGACAGGATCTGCATTCAAAGGACGGAGCTAAACTCTGTCAAACTTCTCCTGAACCATTTAAAGCACATATTTCACAGTCAGAGGAAATTGTGGGAGCAGCAAGGAGTATCAATGGGAAAACAAAGTGTTTAAGGCCTGTAATTGCAGATTTTGAGCCTTAATCCAATTATTAGAAGGCAAAGGTACCAGAATTGAATACCCTGAGGATCAATCAGAAGGTCCGATGCACAGAAATATAATCGTACTAGGGTTCCATATCACCAATATGTTTTTCCATAAAAGGACAAGGCGCCCATACCGTCTGCATTCTATACCATGTTCTAGGGAGATTTTTCAGCCCTGACAATAGTCCTATGCTACCAGTGCATTAGTTATACAGTATGGCAGACCCTAGCATCATCATTCTGCATTTTTTTCAGTACACCAGAGACATACCTGGAGTAAATGGAAACCTGACAAAGACCACTCCATCATCCAACGAGTACCAGAGATAAATTCCCAGAATTTAAACTAAATGGAGCCTCGACCCTCCTTGCTGTTTTTGAGTTTTAATGTTGCATTTAGTTTTCCATCTACCTTCTATGCTCCACTTGAGCTATAATAATCCTCAAGAAAATATTGTAAAGGTTTTTGTTGGTTGTGGTTGTTTTTCGGTTGTTGTCGATTTCTGTTAGAGGGATTCAGTTTTTACTGTTAGAACAGTTTCGGGACAAAGTAGCAGAGTAGTTTGTATTGTACTAGGCTAGGAGGAGAATTTTTGATTGTAACAGCCATTGAGCTCAGTGTATGTGACTGGTTTTGCATCAATTAATCAAGCAAATTTCACAGGATCCTGGTCTATTACTATTGGTGATGTTTTTCTAACACTTTTTATTACATTTTCATACTGTTTCATTTTCTGCTGGCTTGCATTAGAAATATGGCATAGGATTTACCCTTTTAGGTACCCTATGTCTCTGCTCTCCTTTCCTTAAATTTTTTCTGCTATATGTGTTATCTGAAGGTTGATTTCAGTTAATTTAACCAGTGTAGTGGATGTCATTGCCTGCAAGCTGATGTATGAATTAATGGAATCTGTCTTTAGTTGTTCTTGTTGGGTTGAAGCTGGAAGATTTGGGAACACTGGGGATTAGAGTTAGCCCTGTCCACTAGGATCCTTGTGCGACCAACTGGCCTTTCTAAGATCTCTTGCTGGTGTCAAAGCATTGAAGGTTCAAAGTCCTTCTCTGATCTATAGACCCTGGCTCTGTTAAACTTATCTCCGTAAATTGCCTTGTAAAGTATAGTAATTTCTAGTCAATCTGGGCCGTTCATTAGGCAAATGATCTGACGGTAGAAGTTATGTTTAGTTTAGGGTTTTTTGCCCTAGAAGGAAACCCCTCGTTTTTATGAGGGTATTGTATTGCGGCTGTGTATTTCATGTGTATTCTCAGAGCGAGAAATAGAGAGGGAGACTGTGAGAAAGAACAGAGGATATTACAGCGGATCTGCTGTAGGTTTTGTCTTTTCATTTTGCTGGATACTGTAAAGGAAGGACCGGCCGTTCGGGGTGGACAGCTCCAACTCGGGTGAACCACGTATATCCGTGTCTCTCTCGCTTGCGATTTTTTTTTTTGTTTTATTTTCCGCATATTTTATGCAAGCATTATTCATAATATATAATTTTCTAAAACAACCGTACTCTCATCCGGCGATATATTTGGTCGATAAACTCGGGCAGTAAGAAGGGTTCCCCGGCTCCGAGGGTTGCATCGTGGTGGACGATGGTGCTTAGTCGAGAAATTTAATTCAAGAAATCGCTGGAAGATGCGTATGGAAGATTATCCGTATCGTGAAGATCCGTACTCACCATTGAGCGGAAAACAAAGAAGTCGGCGGCCATGACAGACGCGGAATGGAACATTCTCGATAGAAAGGCACTCAGAATAGTACGGTTGTGCCTTGCAGCATCAATCACCTTCAATATTTCGAAGGAAACAACAATAGAGGGTTTGATGCAGATGTTGGCGAAACTATATGAAAAACCCTCAGCCTCAAACAAGGTATTTCTTATGAAAACGACTATTTAAAAGTGATATTTTAAAGGTGATCTATCATAGACCACCTCTAGGGAATTTAACAGCGCTACTACGGGCTCTTTCTGTAGGGGTAAAATTTGATGATGAAGCAGAGCCTCGCTATTCTCACTCATTTCCAGGAGTTGGATGGCTTAGTATCACGCTTACTAGTAACTCTGTCTCTGGATCTAGTACTTTAAAGTTTGATGATATTGTCGGTGCTATCCTTAGTGAGGAAATGCGACGGAAAAGCTCCGGTGAGACATCGGGTAATGCTTTGAGTGCAGATTCTAGGGGAAGAAGAATGGAAAGAGGAAAGAGCTCGGGATATCGTAGTAAATCAAGGAAAGGTAGATCAAAGTCTAGATCGGGGATAGTGTGCTAGAAATGCGGAAAGAAAGGACACCTAAAGAAATACAGTAGATCTCGGAAGGGAAAAGAAGGAGACACATAGCAAGAAAACAATCATGAATCAAATGTGATAGGTGATGTGTTACAAGATGCTTTGATTCTTTCTTTTGAAAATGTTACTAATTCTTGGGTTGTAGATTCAGGGGCTTCATTCCATGCCACACCTGATAAGAAATATTTTCATGACTATGTTCAAGGAGATTTTGGACAAGTTCGTTTGGGTGATGATAAACCTTCGTAAAATTGTTGGAATGGGTAAAGTTCTTGTAAGACAACAGAATGGAAACCAATGGCTACTAAAGGAGGTAAGTCATGTTCCAGATCTAAAGAAAAATATGATTTCAACAGGGCAGTTAGGCAGTGAAGGTTGTGTGACAACTTTCACAAAGAAAACTTGGAAGGTGACCAAAGGAGCGCTGGTAATAGAAAAAGGTGAAAAGGTTGGTACATTGTATTTATGCAATGGTATTTAACTATGTTAATGCTTTAATCTCCAAAGGAGCAGATGTACTATCATGGCATAATAGGCTCGGACACATGAGTGAGAAGGATGAAAATTCTTCACTCAAGAAATTTTTTGCTGTTTGAAGAATGTTGTTTTGGATTTCTCGTGAGAATTGCATTTATGGAAAAATAAGAGAGTCGATTTTAGAGTTGGGTGAAAAGAGCTTAAAATTGGAGCTTGTGTAAGCTTGTGTGATGTGTATGTATGGGGACATGCTTAGGTATCAGGTATCATCTCTCATGGCTCTCATTATTATGTTACGTTTATTGATGATGCAACTAGAAAAACTTGGATTTATTGTATTCAAAATAAATCTAATGTATTTGATACTTTCAAGAAATGGAAAGTTTTGGTTGAGATTGAGACAGGAAAGAAGTTGAAGTGTCTTAGATCAGACAATGGAGGTGAATATTGCTGCAAAGAGTTTGATAGGTACTGCTCAGAGCATGGAATTTGTAGAGAGAAGACAGTTCCAAGAACACCACAAGAAAATGGTTTCAGAAAGGATGAACAGAACAATCATGGAGCGTGCAAGGTGCATGAGATTGCATGCAGGATTGCCTTTAAAATTTTGGGCAGATGTTGCAGTTACTGTTGTTTATCTAATAAACAGAGGGCCTTCAATTTCCTTGGATGGTGGTATTCCAGAGGAAGCATGGATAGGTAAAAAGGTAAACTACTCTTTTTTAAAGCCTTTTGGTTGTGAGGCCTTTGTCCATATTAACTAAAGAAAATAGAACAAAGCTTGAGGCAAAATAAAAGAAATGTACCTTTATTAGATATGGTGCTAATGATTTTGCTTATCGCTTATATGATTATTAAAATCACAAAATCATTAGGAGCAGAGATGTAATATTCAATGAAAAGGTCTTGTATAAGAATCAATTGCAGGAAAAGAAACATGAAAAAGAAAGCCAGGAATACACGGTTCTTGATGAGATAACTGAAAAAGTAAAGGTGCCTGAAAATAATAATAATCAACAACCACAACAGCAGCAACCACCACAACAACAACAGGCACCTCAAACACCTGAAAATGGTGTTAGAAGATCTACCAAGATAAGTAGACCCCCTGAACGATACTCTCCTTCATTATATTATTTATTTTTGACTGATTCTGGTGAACCTGAATGTTATGAAGAAGCAATGCAGGTTGAAAGTAGAAAGAAGTGGGAGCTAGCCATGGAAGAAGAGATGGACTCCTTAATGCATAACTAGACTTGGGACTTAGTCAGGTTGCCTACAGGTAAAACTACATTGTAGAATAAATGGGTTTACAGGCTGAAGGAAGAAGATGGAGGAAAACAAAGGTACAAAGCTAGAATTGTGGTGAAGGGGTTTGCACAAAAGAAAGGCATTGATTTTGATGAAATATTTTCTCATGTTGTTAATATGACTTCAATCAGAACTATTTAAAGTCTTGTAGCAGCGAAAGAAGATTTACATCTTGAACAGTTAGATGTAAAGACAACATTTCTCCATGGAGATGTGGAGGAAGAGATCTATATGCAAAGAACGAGAAGGATATGGTAAAAGGGAAAGAAAAAATTGGTGGTGTTAAAGAAGAGCTTGTATGGATTAAAAAAGGCTCCAAGGAAGTGGTCTCTAAAATTTGATAAGTTTATGTCTGAACAAGGTTATATTAGATGTCACTCTGATCATTGTGTTTATCTAAAAAGGAAAAATGATGGCAGTTATATTATATTGTTATTGTATATAGATGACATGCTTGTTGTAGGATCTAACATGCAGGAAATAAATGTGCTCAAAGGAAAATTGGCAAATTCCTTTGCAATGAAGGATTTCGGAGCTGCAAAACAAATCCTTGGTATGAGGATAAACTACAGATATTAAAAAATCATAAATTAACAATTGCCTCGTAATGAGCATAGAAAAGGTGTTGAAAAGATTTACTATGTACAATGAAAAACCAAAATAAGTACACCTTTTTCTAGCCATTTCAAACTTAGTAAGGAGATGTTCCCAAAGGCCCAAGAAGACATGGATTATATGTCTAAAGTTCCATATGAAAGACATGGATTATATGTCTAAAGTTCCATATGAAAGACATGGATTATATGTCTAAAGTTCCATATGAATCTGTAGTTGGAAGCTTAATGTATGCAATGGTCTGCACAAGGCCTGATATTGCACATGCAGTGAGAGTTGTAAGAAGGTACATGAATAATCTAGAAAAAGAACATTGGATGGCAGTAAAATGGATTCTCAAATATTTGAGAGGTACCACAAATCAAGCATTATGCTTTGGTGGTTCAAACATTTCTCTACAGGGATATGTTGATGCAGATATGGTAGGTAACAGAGATAACAAGAGGAGCACTACAGGATATGTATTTACTGTAGGTGGAACAACTGTCAGTTGGGTTTCAAAAATCCAAAGTGTTGTCGCACTTTCAACAATAGAATCAGAGTATGTTGCTACGAGGGGCTGGCTAAAGAGCGGATTCGGTTGCAAAGGTTTATGGGTGAATTGGGTAAGAAGCATGATATGGGCACGCTATACGGTGATAGCCACAGTGATAGCCAAGGTACCATTCATCTTGCAAAGAACTCAACATTTCATTCGGGGCTAAACACATATCTCAAGTACCATTTCATACGGTCAGTATTGGAAGATGGACAGTTGAAGCTGGAAAAGATACACACTAGCCAGAATCCTGCAGATATGCTAACAAAAGTTGTAACCAGGGAGAAACTGAGATTATGCTCGGTTTCAATTGGTCTTCAATGATGACGATGAAGATGAGAAACAACCAGGTCTAAAGAGGAGTCATTGTCCAACAAATGAAGCAGCGATGGAGTTGCTACAATTAGTCTCCAAGTGGGAGATTGTTGGGTGTGGAGCTTGATTATCTTGTTTATTTTGTATCACAACATTGGACCCTTATACCTTAATGGGGCGGCAACGCCGCCGTGGTGTCGTTGCCATGGGGGGTCAAGGGGGTGGCCGGCGCTTTTCGGGCCCCCCCCTTGGGCGGGGGACCCCCCCGGGGCGGGCGCCCCCGCCTCCGCACACCAGAGATGTAAAATTTCCTTGTAAAAGTATAGTAATTTCTAGTCAATCTGAGCCATTGATTAGGCAAATGATTTGACGGTAGAAGTTATGTTTAGTTTACAGTTTTTTGCCCTAGAAGGCAACCCCTCGCTTTTATGAGGGTATTGTATTGCGGCTGTGTATTTTTATGTGTATTCTCGGAGTGAGAAGCTGAGAGGGAGACTGTGAGAGAGAACAGAGGATATTACAGCGGATCTACTATAGGTTTTGTCTCTTCATTTTGCTGGATAATAGAAAGGAAGGACTGGTTGTTCGGGGTGGACATAGCCCAAACTAGGTGAACCACGTATATCTGTGTCTCTCTGGTTTTATGTGTTTTGTGTGCTTGTATTTCCCACATATTTTATGTGTTGCATTGCTCCATAATATATAATTTTCTAACAGTTGCATTGAAGTTCGAAGTTGTATCAATGTTATGATGCTACATTGAAGTTGTTAAGTTGCATCGAAGTTGTGAAGATACATCTAGGTCGAAGTTGTGAAAGTTTGAAGCTGTGAATATTTTGGAGAGGTTGAAATTGCAGTAGAATATTCTGGATAAAGTTGCAAAAGAATATGTTTGAGGGTTCAAAGTTGTATAAGATTTTGTTGTGAAGAAGAATTTTCTATAGGTCAAAATTGCAGGAGTTGTTGAGGAGCTGCTAGAAGGAAATATCATCAAGGGACTTGGTCAAGGGTCACATGTCTTGGAATTCGTCAATTTAAGATTATATAAGAAGAGAAT